>JAVTVY010019549.1:0-73672 GCA_036873755.1 Hanleya hanleyi | reverse complement strand
TTTGATATTATAGCCACCAGCTATGATAATATATTATTTTATCATGTTAATGATTCAACACTCTCAATTTATGCACTCGGGGCCCGTTTACAAAAAATTACAGGGGTTAATTTTTAATTCGTTTTTTCTACCGGGTATTTTTTATTATTCCCCTTAGTAGCCAGAATCGGTCTATATATAAATTTTTGTCGGACTCGTATTTTTGTCATTTCTCATGATGGCATCACGGGGAAAGGAGCTGGCGTTTTTTCAATTGACGTCGGATGTCATTCTCATCGTGTATGACGAAGAAGTGCAACTTATCCAAGAGCACCCCAAAGAAGTGACATTATGTTTAACCCTATCCGGTTGGGCGCATTTCGCACGCGTATTACAGGGAAAACAACCCGAAAGGGATTTCATGCACGTAGGACTCGGTGTGTATTTACGGAGTGGCAGCACGAATTCTTATTTTCCCCGGCTTGAACAGTGCGGTGGAGCAGCTATATTACTTCGACCGGGTTTATGGCAGGCCCTCAAAGGTATAATTACGGAAGTGGATGATCTACTGTATCCAGAAGAAAAATCTGTAGCCACGCGTACACTCACCCAGGATTGTACGTTAGAAATTTACCCTGACCGTGTGGAATTATTTGATAATGATTCGCACTGTTGGTGTACAGCGGAACCAGCGCGTGTGTCTTTAACCCAGGAAGGGTGGACGACGTTGAAACGTGTGTTATGCGGTAATTTAGAGGGCGATAGTATACACCTGTGTCAGGATGTTTACATTTTCCGCGGCCCGTATTTTGCCCGATTGCTATGTTTGAAGCGTGATGGAGGATTTACACTGGATCCCGATTTATGGACAGGTTTGCAACACGTAATTCCCGTGGTGGATAAAGTTCTCTCTTCACCCCAGCCGCCTCTCACAGAATAAAACCCTATAAATACAGGGGATAAGACAGAGTGTGTGTGTGTTATTCTCACATTGACAGCAAGCATGTCACTACGCGCTATTCTGCCTCTGACACCCAGTGTAAGGGTATACATTTATCAAGATAAAGTGACACTGGTGAAAGACCCTCAAGCGATTTACTGGACACCCGCTCAAATGCTATCGAATCCGATGACACTCCAGCGTGATGGGTGGATTAAGTTTAAACGGGTATTGAGCGGAGAGTTGGGCGGAGACGTGATTCACCTGGACAATGCCATTTACGTCTATTCCGTACCGCCCCGCTTCATACGAAAAAGATGGCGTCTGGGCCGGTACCAAGAGCATACGCGTTGCAGTATCCTCCTCAGCCCCGCTGTGTGGTCCGCCTTGGAGAAAATAGTGCCTATTGTAGACCAGTTATTCACACCGGACGATCGATCCCCCGACCCATTAGCGTGCGTTCGTGCTAGGGAAGATGCACTGAGTGACCCTGATGAAAAAAAAAAAAAAAAAAATTCTGATGATGATGGACAACCTACTAGAGAAGGCACAGAGGCTAGAGGGACAGTATAGGTCCTGACCCTATAAATACGAGGGCTGACACAGAGTGTGGGTCATTCGCCGTTCGACATTGAGAGCAAGCATGTCATCACTCCAAGCTATCCTGCCTCTTACACCTTACCAGGTGGGATTATACGTGTATCCAGATAAAGTCACCCTGGTGGAAGATGCTGGAGGGATTTGCTGGGCGCCCGCTGAGACTTTATCGAATACGGTCACACTAGAGCGTGATGGGTGGAGTAAATTTAAACGGGTGTTGAGCGGTGAATTGGACGGACACCTGATTCACCTGGACAAGGCCAACTACGTCTACCATACTGCGCTCTACCCACGGGTGGGTCGCTACCAAGAGCCGGCACGAAGTTTTCTCCTCACTCCCTCTCTGTGGTCAGCCTTGAAGAAAGTAGTCCCTATAGTGGACCAGTTGTTTACACCGGACGACCGGTCACCCGACCAATTGGCATGGGCTCGTGCTATCGAACACGCGCTAGATAAACCTCATGAAAAAAAAGCGGATGGGGAAAATACTATATGTATAGAATGCACACAGGCTAGAATGACAGTATCACCTGATCAAGCGACGCAGAACGATGAACAACAAGAAGAAGAAGAAGAAGAAAATGTCCATCGTGATGAAGCCGCGGGACCGGAAAAAGCAGTCGACAGTGATTAACAAGGTGTTAAGCGATCTGTATTACAGCCCAAACAGTCCAGCCGCTTATAGCGCTATAGGAGCGCTTTCTCAAGCAGCCCATTCTCAAGGCATCAGTCGAAGTCAAGTTCGAGACTGGTTAAAAACTCAAGACACCTATAGTTTGCACCGAGCTGCCCGACGTCATTTTCGCCGTAACCGGGTCATCGTCGGGGGGATCGACGCGCAATGGCAAGCGGATTTAGTGGACATGAGTCGCTTTGCACCTCAGAATGATGGACGTCGGTATATATTGACCTGTATCGATATTCTATCCAAGTTTGCCTGGGTACTCTCCATTCGTACCAAAACAGGAGAGAATCTCATACGAGCCTTCCAGCAGATTTTCAAGACGGGGCGCAAACCTCTTTATTTACAAACAGATGAAGGCACCCTTTCAAACCTTTCTTAAGAAACAGAAGGTATTTTTCTTTCATACGTACAACGAGACGAAAGCTTTTGTGGTGGAACGTTTCAATCGGACCTTCAAAGGCCGCATGTACAAGTATTTTACTGCCCAAAACACTCGACGCTACCTGAATGTCCTCCCTCAACTCGTCCAAGGCTACAATCGCGCCTATCATCGCAGTATCCAGCGAGCACCCCGTGCTGTGACAGAACGCAACGAACATCAAGTGCGTGCTACGCTGTACTCAGAAGACAGTCCACCCCGGACGGCACCCCGGTACAAACGTGGCGATGTGGTACGGATCAGTAAAGTGAAAGGTCAATTTGAGAAATTTGCCCAACTGGAGTGACGAGCACTTTGTCATCGTTCGCCATAAACCTCGACAGCCCCACGTCTATCAACTGGAAGATCTACAAGGCGGGAGACTGCAAGGCACGTTTTACGAGGCAGAATTACAACCCATAGTGAAAACACCCAAAGACTATTACACGGTGGAAAAGATTTTGAAAACGGAACGTCGCCGTGGCATTCCCTATCATCTCGTCAAATGGCAAGGATGGCCTCGTTCGTTTAATTCCTGGGTGTCCGGCCGTGACATGAAACGTCTATAAATGCTAACCCCGAGCACCACCCGCCTTCAGTGTAGCCTTGTACCATGGATAGACCACGTCTACCTTTATTATTACGAACTCGAAAAGCACAAGTGGTGGGTACTGTAGTGTGTGTCGTAGTACTTGTGGGTACGTTATTTACAGGCGTGTTCTACGATTTGACGACCGTGTTATCCTGTTTGAACACCCTGCGTGCTCCGTCATCGACCACTACCACGACCACCACCACGACCCTGCCTACGCCCGCCAAGACGTTGTGGGTGCGCCACCGTTCAACCCAGACACCCACCACCACCACCACCACACTGCCGTCCATACCGTCTACTCCAGCCATCATCACCACCCCGTTTCCTTTGGTCCGCTCCAACCAACCCTCCACCACGACGACGACCACGTCCCGTACTACCACGTCACGACGTCATCCTCCATCAGCCCTGAGAAGCGCTTCCACCTCATCATCATCATCCACACCCACACCTAGTACCACCAACACGTTGCGCAACCTAGTTGGAGTGGATCCCCGTGAATCACCCCGTTTACCACCACAACGGTATCCAAGAGACTACGATCCCCGGTGGGATCCCCAACAACGCTGGTGGGCTTCTAACCGGCGAGCGCAAATCACCAAATAAAAAAACGATGGACCCTCGATGGCAGCATCCTTTCACGTGCCTCATCGCTGGACCGACCGGGTCGGGAAAAACACACTTCGTGCAACGTCTCATCCAACATGGGTCCGCCCTGATTTCACCGCCTCTAGCGCGCATCCTGTGGTGTTATGGCGCTTGGCAGCCCGCGTACGAGGCACTGGCCCGTGTCCCAGGACTCACCTTAGTGGAAGGCTTACCCCCTGAGGAACTACCTGCAGACACGTTGGTCGTGGTGGACGATCTCATGACGGAAACGGACGGTCGAATTACCCGTCTCTTTACCAAAGGCAGCCATCATCGTCGGTTGAGCATTATTTACATCGTACAGAATCTTTTCAGTAAGAACAAAGAACACCGGAACATTAGTTTGAATGCTCAGTATGTGGTGTTATTTAAAAACCCCAGAGACGCGTCACAAATTACCCACCTGGCTCAACAGATGTACCCTAAAAACACGGCCTTTGTACGAGAAGCCTTTGAAGATGCCACCCAACCTGCGCATGGGTATCTCCTCATCGACTTGAAACAAGACACGCCCTCCCCCCTGCGATTGCGGACCCTGATTTTTCCCGGTGAGGTGCAGACGGTGTACACTCCCAAATGAGAAGAGGATAAAAAAAAGATAAAAGAAGAAGACAAGGTACTCGAGCCCTCATTCCTCAACATGTCTGCACGCATACGCAAGCACGCGCCCGCTCTGCGGGTATTACGCAGCGCGCCCCCGGAAGTGGGCCGGACCCTGGTGCGCGGCGCGGATCCCGACTTGGTCCGGTGTTTGTGTGAAGTCGCCCATAATGTATTAAAAGGCAATGTTCCACTCAGTCCTCTGCAGAAAGGGAAATTGCAACGGCACAAGGCGGGTCTCCGAACCTTGGTCAAGAAAACGGGCAGTGTCAAGAAAAAGAAACAGGTGTTACAGCGAGGTGGATTTCTCGGCGCACTCCTGGCCCCCTTAGCCGCCACTGTACTGGGTCCGTTACTCGGGTCCATCTTGGGAGGAGGACGCTAACAGCATGGACCATACGAAAAAAATGATGCTGGTCGAACCTCGACTGTTACAGAGTTTACAGATCTCCCTATCCCGTCCCGGCCACCGTGCAACAACTCCAGTCTCTGGATGAAGAAATGAATAATATACTGCAACGTCGACTGCCCGATCACGAGAAAATTCAACTCTACCATCATACGCTGAACCGGTACCAGACGTTTATGGATCAATATAGAGGAGGAGGAGGAGGCGGAAGTAGTAGTACTAGTACGCCACCACTACCTCCCACCACCACCACGCCTACCTCACTCCCAACACCTCCGTCATCTTCACCTGAGCTGGAACAGGAAGTGTTGGCCAGTGTGCCTAAAGCCTACAAGACCAAGGCGCGTTTATTGTTGGACCGGGTGAAACAGCATACCGATATGGCTTGGAACGCAGAAGGAAACCTGCTGATTCGCAATCAAGTGGTGCCGGGGTCTCATATGACCGATTTGATCAACGATATGGTGCGTGCTCGCAAACGCTCTAAACGCTCTGGGAAGCCTTTGCTCAGGCGTTAAAAGACATACACACCCCTCAAGAATTGGTAGGCAATGGTGAACGTTGGAAGTGGATGCAAGCCCCCTCTGGACGTCTCCCCCATACCTGGGAACGGAGTGAATGGCAACCGCACACGCCACCCAAAACACCCTCACGGCGGGATCGTTCTTTTCACCCCTATGCTTCTCCTATATCGACCACACCACAGCCACGACGATCACGACGCCGAGGTAAGGCGCCCAAGACCTGGGAACCCTACTAATAACTCCTATAAAACCCCGGTGCAGAAGCCAGAACAACTCAGTCGTTGTCGTCATGTTTTACCTGACGTTGCCCAGTAATAGCTCATTCGACTTTTTTCCTGACAACACCTTGACCAAGTATGTCACGCAATTACCCCAACCCTTACATTTACCGGGACGCTGGGAATGTGGACTGGTGGATATTCAATACCCTTATTCATGGTACAATGTACTAGACGGAGAAGTATGGTACGAAGTGACCTACGAAGATAAAGTCTACAAACTGACGCTGCCCCAAGGCCAATACGATACACCGCAGACGTTCATACAGGGTCTGAATGACTTGATGGAGTACAGGGTCCTAAAGTTCAGCACGGATGATGCAACACGCCTGATATCCTTGAACATCAAGAGAGAGATAGTCTTCGATGTCAATGTACACAGCGACAGGAGCTCTATCATGCTGACCGAAAACGCGAATGTGACACTCAGTGCTACACTACAGGTAATGTTAAGGATGCCTCACCGCGTCTACAAGGGGGCCACCATTGTCAACGGGGATTATTTGATGGATATGAAAGTAGGTATGTACGCACTGTACGTCTACTCGGACGCCGTGGACAGCCATATTGTGGGTGATATGAACGCACCTCTGTTACGGGTGGTGCCCATTACCAAGACGTATGGCGAACAAGCCACCGAGAGTTTCAACCATATCATGTACCTGCCCGTACGACATACCGATATCAACACGATCACGGTGGATATAAGAGATGACAGGGGAGAACCGGTGCCATTCGAACGAGGAAAAGTGGTGCTGACACTTGCTTTCCGACAAGCTCGCTCTCCTCACTTCGAATAATGTACGTGCCTTACCAGTGCCATACGCCTAGCTATGCCGACTACTACAAGAAACAAACGGGAGGGAACTTGCCCATGTTTAGCGGGGCACGCATGCAACGCGGTCACGGATTGGGGAACATCCTGGGCAGCATTGTGAAAACGTTTTTACCCATAGTGACACGGGGTGTGAAAGCGGTGGGAAAACAAGCGGTACGCAGTGGATTGCGCGTGGCCGGTGATGTAATGGAAGGCACAGCACCCCGACAAGCCTTGAAACGCCGAGCTAAAGAAGCGGGCAGCGTCTTAATCGCCAAAGCCCTTAAAAGCCAAAGACCCACACGCCCCAGATTCATTCAACGTCCAACTCACCGACGACGCACACCCCAGAGGAGGAGGAGGAGAAGGACTCAAACCAGGACGAAGAAAAAGAAGAGAAGTCATAGTAGGAGAGACATCTTCGCATAATGGCATTCATTCACTCCGAGTCGTGTCCGTCTACCAACAGTGAATTGGATTTGTGGACTATTCCACCCACCCAAACGAGTATAGCCGAAGGACGTTGGGTAGAACATCGACCCCTGGCTAGCCTGACGGGGACGGGGCCCGTGGAATTTACCATTGAAAACAAAGATACGGCCTACCTGGATTTAGCCCACACCTACTTGTACGTGAAAGCCAAAATAACGAACCAGGATGGGACGGACATAGCGGCCGATGCGAAGGTAGGCCCGGTGAATCTTTGGCTGCACTCCTTGTTTCAACAGGTGGATATAGGTCTGAACGATAAACTCATCAGTACGTCCACCAATACGTACCCGTACCGAGCCTACATGGAGACGCTGTTGTCGTACGGTATTGATGCCAAAGAATCACACTTACAAGCCGAGCTGTACTTCAGGGATAGACCCGGACACGTGGACAACATAACCGGTGGCAATGCTGGGTTCGAGTCACGCAAAAGACTAGCAGCCGAAAGCAAGTCCATCGATATGATGGGACGACTGCACGCCGATCTGTTCATGCAAGACCGCTACATGATGAACGGTGTAGCCATCAAGATCAAGTTGATCCGGTCCTTACCTAAGTTCGCCTTAATGGCGGGTGGAGACGGCGATATCGATTTCCACATCGCCATTGAAGATGCAGCCCTGTTTGTCCGTACGGTAGATTTGCAACAGGGCGTGTTGCTGGGTCACATGGAAGCCTTAGCGAAAAAACAAGCCCTGTACCCCATCCGACGCGTACAGACCAAGGTGTTCTCTGTGCCCACAGGTACGATGATGGCCAACAGAGAAAATTTATTTCTAGGGGATCTGCCTAAACGTCTTACCCTGGCGTGTGTGACCAACACCGCATTCAATGGAAATTGGGCTGAGAATCCGTTCGATTTTAAACATTTCAACATTAACTTTGTGGCACTGCACGTGGCCGGCCATCAAATTCCAGCCCGGCCATTACAACCGGACTTTACTAACGGAAACTATGTGCGGACCTACCTGAACCTGTTTACAGCCACAGGACAAAACAACCAGGACGAAGGCAATACCATCAGTCGAGACGACTTTAAGAAGGGGTACACATTGTTCGCCTTTGACCTCACCCCCACCTTGGAACACGATCATCAACTGGCTTTGCTCAAGAAAGGAAACCTACGGTTGGAACTGCGTTTCTCCACCCCTCTAACCAACACCATTAACGTGATTTGCTACGCCGAGTTTGATAACGTCATCAGTGTGGATCACCAAAGAAACGTGCTGTGTGACTTTGCCACCTAAGATGGATACAGAGCAGCTGATAAGCATACTCCAGCGAGATCCCAACATCCCCTTTCGAGGTGTGTTTCCATGCAATGTGTTTCCCACCCACGCTACCACCCCTGCAGCCTACATCCTGAATACAGACACGAAGAGTCGACCCGGTGAACATTGGATAGCGGTGTACGTGGACACCCAAGGCCAAGGCGACTACTTTGATTCCTACGGACTTGCACCCCTCCATGCCGATTTGGTGAAATTCATGGACGTCTCTACGACCGAGTGGCGTTGGAATACGCAAAGATTACAAGGCCCCTTGAGTAGTGTGTGCGGACAGTACTGTGTGTTTTATCTCACTCACCGGAGTAGAGGACATTCTATGCCTACCATTGTACATATGTTTGATGATTATTGTCAAGCCGAAGACCGTGATGTCCTCGTCTATGACTGGACGGCCTCTCGTTTTAATGTGCATGCTCCATTTCTCTGGTTAACTTAAACAATGTACTGCGCGCAGACCCCTTGTTTATTGTTATATTGTTATGACGTTGTTGTTCTGACGTTGAATAAATTGATGAAAAAACACAAATGATGGGTTTTGACTTTTTTTTTATTTAAGTCAACAAGCAAGGATTACACTATACAAATAGAATACAGGGTACAAAATAGTAGGGGTATATACACATAGAATAGTAGTGATTAAGGTACAAAAAGTTCTGTCAGGAGTAGGATTCGAACCCACGACCGGCAATCGCCGACCAGCACTTAAAACCGGCGCCTTAGACCACTCGGCCATCCTGACTTTTACAGTTTTTATAACTCGTGTATCCACAGTTAGTGTTCCACATTTTACAAGTCCAAGTAGGTGGTGCTCACACCGTCGGCCAATACTTTTCGTTTGGGATAAAAGAAAGTAAAGGCGTCTCGTTGCTGGATATAGGTGCGCATCTGGTGGTCGACGACCCGGAATCCTCGGTTAGTGCCACTCGCACTGGCCTGGCTTTGCAACACGCCCAGGTAGAGATCTTTGTCGATGGCAGGGTCACGTCGGTTGACGCCTTTGCAGCTAAACTTATTTTCCGCTCCTTCGTCTCCTCCGTAACAGTAGTAGGTCTTGGAGGAGAGCGCAATCATAGCATCCCCACTCCACTCCAGCTTGAACAGGCCGGGTGTCCGCTTGTCGTAGGTGTAATGCTCACGTCGAGGTAGCCACAGGTCCCGGTCCGCTTCATACTGATCCCGTAACTCGGGTTTCACCAGGGACTCCCAATCGGCGTTGGAGACGGCCATGTAGGCCGAATCCGTATCCATTTCCATGAGTTGCCAGTCTGTGGGGTTAAAATACACACCCATAAAATCATAGATGAATTCCAGCATTCTCAACTTGGCCACCTGGTAGACCATACACCCAATCTGCAGGGGTAAGTTGTACCGGATAGTCTTCTTGGCTGAAGTGACTTCATAAGTGTCGTCATCGATGACCTCCACGGACCGAAACAGAGGAGAATTCACTTTTTTGCGGGCTTGGGCAGTACTACAAATGTTCACGTTGACGTGCTTATCCTGGTTCGTAACTGTCTTTCCATAATAACCATTGCCAGTGAGCTTCCAACATTCAGCCATGATAGCCTGACTCGGGTCTTGATCACCTTGACGACGGGCCTTCGTCACGAGGTCGGCATTCTCCGCAAAACAAGCCTCAGGTACGTACTGTATCACTTGATAGATTTGAGTAATTTCCAAACCGTGCTTCATGTACCACTGCAGTAAGGGCGTGCCCAGCAAGATTTTCTCACCCCACATACTCCCAATCAACATACGGCGTGGTTGCTGAAGTACTTCATGCTGCTCCGCATAGGCGCGCATGGTCTCTCCAATGTCAGCGCGACCCACCAGGGTGTTCTTGAAGATAGGCGGACACTGGGCAAAGAGGGGCTTGAGAGTGTCGGGAACATGCACATCACATTCTACAAAGCCGTAGAGCTGTCCCGAACGAATGGCGTCCAACATCTGGGGCAGACTGAGCAATCGCCGACGACTCAAGGGGTACTCACGCTCTTTTAGGAACCGTCGTAAATGGGGCAGGGCCTGACATATCGTGTTAAATTCACACTCCCACATCTCAATCAGATGGTATCCTCGCTCTTTCACGTAATCTCCGTTGGCCACTACTTCGTCGCGTAATTCTTCCGCCGTTTTTCCACGTCGCTCATTGAAGCGTCCAGCGCTAAAATGACATTCGTGGCCGTGCCAGTAACACCCATAAAACTGGAATACAGTGGGTTTATTGTGGAGTATAGCAAACCCATCGACGGGGAGTCGGCGATCTCCTATACGCTTCTCTGTGGCGTTGGTCTGGTGACGAATATAAATTCCCCGTCGATAGGCTTCCCAGTCCAACCACTGGTCGGCGAGATGTTTGTACGGTGACCGTTGCGGTGTGAAATGCCGACCTTCTGCCAACCAACGCGTATAATGACCACTGGGCATGGGTTGAGCGAGGGACCACAGGTACAAGGCATTCGCATCAAAGCCAATGATTTTGGCACAGGGTTTGCCACTGGGCAGTGTCGTGACATCCTTCTCATGGTAGCGGTGAAAAATAAGGCTAGGGCCGCCCACAATGTTCTGTTTTAGACAATCATGCATGTCTGCATCTTTCTGTTGTACCAACGAGAAGTAGGTGGAACACTCTTGAAACAAATGGCGAAGGGCTAGACCGGGTAAACTCAAGCACTCTTTAAAGATATCCACGTGCATTTGGCGACGAAAGAGTTGCACCATTTTCTCGGACGCTTCCAGGAAAGGAACCACATCTAGGTTATTATACCATATGAGGAAATCTCGTAACGTCTGCATATGTTCATCGTTCCATACCTGCTGGAGTTCGATGTAAGTGGCCTCTGACAGAGCTTCCCCTTTCAGGTCATTGTAAAACGCTTCCCGGGGTGGCAACTGGGTGTCTTCTAAGCGGTCCAGGCTCGTCATATAGGTGTAAGGGAAGTAACCTTTCGTCTGGGTACAGTTATAGGCCTTGACCCACGCATCATAACTACAATTGGGTGCCAGGTAATTTCGCACATCGAGGAAATGCAGTGACGTGGTAGTGAGGGCCATATGGTTGTTGATCTTCTTGATCACCGACTTGACGGTATTCGCCTGGGCCAAGTAAGGGTAGAGAAACTCCTTGACCATGTTCAGATCGTAACGGCCCGAATTAAACCCGAGCACCGGTAACTGGCCTAGGTATTGTAGGAACCGGGCTTTTAATTTCTCCGCATACGGTTTAGGTAACGGGACATCCCGCGCCTGCAGAGGCTGCGACTGCAGGGACTCGCACTCGTACTCGGACTCGGACTCTTCATCGTCGCTGAACGCTACACCGGGTACAGGAATGCGGTCGTCCAGTTGGTCCAGTACGTCCTCGAACTTGGCCACCAACAATTCCGTACTGGCCGCACTGACTTCCTCTAAATATTCCATCATCCGCGTAATCAGGTCATGGGATTCTCCCGTGGACACGAAACACACTGGAGCAGCGTCATAGCCAGGTACGTTGCTGGAAATACTGACACTCAGCGGGATATGGCGCTGTGTCCACTGCGTTTTAGCCGAAAACACGTCCATGGGCTCCAAAATTGCTTCAAAGTCATAGCACGCCCGGTACGGAAAATAACGGTCCTCTTCCGGTATCATCATACCCTCATCGGCCAGTTCCTGGAAAATAGTAGGTGCATTATGATACACACCACCCGGATAGACTCGCTTGACACTGTTGTCACAGATTTTCTCGTGGCAATGTAAGTGGTAGTAGCGATGCAACACCCGATGGCATTGACCACAACTGAAAGACTGAGCGTACTGGCTCATATTGGAGATGAGCGAAAAATGACTGACTCCACCGTAGTCGAACACATTGACTTTCATCGTAGCAGCATACCGTTCTGTTGATCGCCGAACCAATTCAGCCACAAATGTACCGTCGTCCTCGCATCGTAATCGATAGACAAAGATATTAATGTGAAATAGTGTTTCCACGTCATCCAAATTCTTAAAGGGAACTCCACGGAAGTGCCGCTTATCCATGTCTTGCTGCTCTAAATACTCCTCCCAATAGCCATCGGCCACTGTGTCACACGACTTGGGGTCACACTCGTCCACATGCACGGCCAAACAACGAAACAGACATTTCCGGTCTTTGTAGGGCCCATGCTGCCCTGCTGTTAATGCATACAGGCCGCGTCGATGAAGCAACCACGGAGGAAGTAGTACAGGAGCACCGATGGGATGATCTCTCATTTTCGTGACGAAAAATGTGACGTTGGTCACCATTTCCACCAACCATTCAGTATTGGGGCGTTGCAACCGAGCCCACTCCAACGGGTCTAATGTAGTGAGTTGCTCGACCACCGGCTCCATAGAAATCGCATCCGTGATGGTGAATGGCTGGTCAAACACATACGAATTATTACTGGGATAGAAATATCGAAGTTGGTCCGTCTTTTTGTGGCGTAAAATGTACCCAAATGTCACATTCAACTTGAAGGCAGTGACCTGATCTGTAAAAATGTTCTCGACGTAAGTAGGAAGATACGTGAGGTCCTCCAACCGAAAATTATACAAGTCCAATAGACGACGGTGACGGTGGAAACAATGGCGTATGGTAGCCCAGTGACGTTGATAAATGACCTTGACACGCTCATCTTCAGGCAAGACTTCAACCGGAGGTACTGCTGGATCAAAGGGAAAATCTTCTCCACGTCTCATGCTTTTCGTCTCATACAAGCGGATAGGCAAGCAGGCAGGCAGGCTGGTCAGGTCAGGTAAGTCAGAGTGAAATACACCCTACCCTAAAAATCGCCACTCCTTTTATACGTTTTTCTACCCACCTTCCACCACACGACACAAAAAACGACCGCCATCTTGGACCCATCCATCGGGGTCCCTCCTCCTACCACACACGACACAAAAACTGGCCGCCATCTTGCACCCACACCATCTTCGTCCTACCTCCTACCACACACGACACAAAAACTGGCCGCCATCTTGGACCCACACCATCTGGGTCACACCTACCACCACACGACACAAAAACTGGCCGCCATCTTGGACCCACACCATCTTCATCCCACCTCCTATCACACACGACACAAAAACTGGCCGCCATCTTGGACCCACACCATCTTCATCCCACCTCCTACCACACACGACACAAAAACTGGCCGCCATCTTGGACCCACACCATCTTCATCCCACCTCCTATCACACACGACACAAAAACTGGCCGCCATCTTGGACCCACACCATCTTCGCCCACCTACTATCACACACGACACAAAAACTGGCCGCCATCTTGGACCCACACCACACACGACACAAATACTGGCCGCCATCTTGGACCCACCTCACACCACACATCACTCACGCCCTATTGTGACGTCACACCAAGTTCTGCGCATGCGCAGTGAGGCGCTATTTACTCTACTTGCCGTCTACCTACTACTCATGTGACCACGTGCCAACCCTAGTGACAGACTGTTCGACTGTACGACCCTGTTTTGCTTCCTAATTTGACACCTGTCTATTTATTTATTTTTCAGTGTGCTCTGATGGGTCCGAAGGTGTGAAGTGTTTCATCAATCCCTGTCGGTTTGCCAGATGCGGTAGCAATAAATATTGCGTGTAAGTAATTTCAAGTTTCGATTCCTTTTAATTACCTCACTCGACAGACCTCGCTATGTCGCTTAATTCCGATTGGTTTACTAGATGAAATGTACACTTGAAATTCTGAAGTAAATTTGTGCCCTGATTCCCTAATTAAGGCCAGAAGTTTGCAGAAATGGATTCGGCTTCCGAAGATCGGCAATTCAATATAATTTCCAAACTGTTACTGATGCGAAATCGAATATCACCTGTACCAAAACAACAACAACACTGAGCTTACGATAGATAGGCTTCCATACATACCGTAAATGTCTCCTGAATGTCGGGTTAATTTGGAATAATTGAAGGAAAGGATTTTCCAAAAATGTGTCAGTCGTATATATTTATGAACCTTTTTATGCTCGATTGCTAAGAATTCATTCCACTGATCAATTTAACTAATTTATCATAATTTCGAAACATTAAAAGGTTCTATTCCTTTATTTTTCAGTGATCACTATTGTGGGGGATGTCGCTATGTGTGTGTTTCTATCAGCACTACTTGAGGGGATATGAAATGTCCGACGCGCGTCATTGGAATGGTACACTGGATATTTTGATCAATAAAATGTTTTATGAAAATCTCCTCTTGGTTTGCAATTTCTCAGCGTTGAAGTCATGCACTGTTGATTTTATACAAACAGATGTCATAAGTCAGTAATTTACAAATACAAAATTAGTATTTTCATTGTACGGTATACTTCATTAACCCTACCAGGTTTGAGGGCGGGCCATTATGTTCCCCGATACCGAACGTTCTAACCTATCTCCATGCAGACGTCACTGTGACGTCATCAAAGCGGCTACGTTGGATCTTTTTTACATTTTTTTGGTGGAGGTAGACACCCAAAACCCCCCTCCCCCCCCCACACACACAAGGCCGGGACAGTTCTACAAATGCGCGAGCCATGTAGAGTTAACCCGGCGAGGTAATTTCACAAATTTCGCATGGCATACTAAAGTATTTATCTATAGTATACATATCCATATCGGTCGTTGATACAGTTCAGATTCGGTGTATGCATTATTTAAAGATGTAATCAGCCTCAATTCTAGGCTGGAATCGATATCTCTCAAATTCAGCGAAAGTGACATATGTTACGACAGGTACAAAATAAAATACATTTGACCATAAACAAAGAACTTTGTTTTCACAAATCACGAGAAAATAGAAGGAATTTGTCTTTAAAACTAAACGGCATGTTTAGCTAAACGACTAAACATTCGCCGGCCAAGTACGATTAAATGGCATACGTACGGCATTCTTGGCACTATCCTACTGCGTTCTCGCATTCGTTCTCCTCCTATCGTGTATATTCGTGGGTAGTCGTAGTAGTTCTTTCGGTCACAAATCAGCAAGAATGCCGTACGCATTGTACGATGATTGTTGGACACATTCTACGCTTCTTGTACGATCATACTACGATACGGAGAAGAATTCAACACGATGTGTGACGACAGTACTACGAATACCCACGACAGTACTGCGAATAGCCGCGATAGTACTAAGAATACCCACGCTGGCGCTACGTTTCATGAAGAATAGGCTACGCTTCCTCGCGAATCTCGTACGATTTCATAGGATTGCTCCACGATCTTTCGCGAAGAACTTCGTATGTTGTACATTTCATAGAAGACGGATCATATATATATAGGATCTCGTGGCCTCCTGGGGTGTCGTGTCACAGCGTAACAGGTTTGTACTGCATTTGTACTCACATCGTACTGCATACGTGCTTATTCGTAGCAGATTATCGAGCATTCGTAGTGGGTTCACGGGCTGCCGTGTTGATGCGTAGGGCGTTCTTCATTGAATCGTACTGCATGCGTACTCATTTGTGATGATTCTTGTTAAATGATTATGGCTGTCGTACAAGGAACCTACGGCATGCGTAAGGGATTCGTATGACAGTTTCAAAGAGGCCCTCTACAGGCGAATTGACACGAATCGACAAGATTAAAATATTCGTGGTCATTTGCCGGCATTCTCCACCCAATTCTTGACAGTGTGACTTGGGCTTAACACGTGTGGTGCATTCTGCCTACGTAGGCACTGTCGCTCTACCGAACCTTAGACACGAGCCATGACGCTATGCCATGGCTGCGGCTGTTCATCATTCATATTCGTGAGCGCCGCTAGGTCACTCGCACGTGACGGAGTTACGTCATTTTCCTCTCCACGTGAAACACATATTTAATGGTGAAACAGAAAACCCGTCGGAGCGGGCAGAGTTTCAAATTTCTCTTACAAGATATTCTTGGAAATCCCATTATCATCATCTATAATACCTACATGTATGATGCTTTAGCAAACTTCGCTGCTGAAAAACAGACGGAAAAGAGTTTACAAAATCCATCGATTTTGAGGCGGATTACATCTTTAAAGTAAATGTTCTGAGCTAATAGAAGGGACCAATGCGTGATAATGGGACTTTACATAGTCCACCACCATTGAACCTAATTGCTAATAGTTGTTTTGTGAATATTGATCAGTTTTGCGGGAGGTCGTGTAGGCCCTAATGTTCAGTTCCATACTGGTGTACCGAGGTCAGATCAGACATTCAATATTCAGTAATCGTCCATAAAATAATTTCCACGTTCATCGAAATAAAATCATTTTTTTTTCACCGTAGACAGCACTTAATACAACGAAATGGAATGCAAATTGCGAAGAGTCACTTCCTTGAAATAAGGTGTATCGGTCACACTTTGATGAAGACTTTACCTTGGAGCGTTCAGAACATCCCCCTGTAAGAAAGATATGTCGAAGCAGATGAATTTCCTTTAGAACTTCGAAAAATTAAACTATTAATGCAATATATCACAAAATTGCGATCAGATCACTCGAATCCTGCATATAGCTGTGTTTTCCAACCTCAGTTCGTGGATATCTATTTGAAGAAACCCTGCATTATTCCACCTCTTGGAATTCGTATGAAACCACACATTTGCAGCAGCTGGTATTAAGCTTAGTCACATTTACCTAACAAGCTCTTACCAATTTCACCGTGGCAGTTAGCTCAACCAGAAGTAGATATTACACCAACGAAATATAAAAAGGCAAACACGAGCCAGGTAGTGTATACACAAGAATTTGGTCTGCTGAGAGGAAAATACAGTTCACATTAGTCTATTTATACAAATGGTTCTACAGATGGCGAGAGATTACCATGTGCTACTATCTTTAGTTCCAAAACTAAAACATGGCGACTACCAGGTAAAAGTTCGATATTCACTGCAGAAGCAAAAGAGTGAGTAAGTGAGTGAGTAGGATTTAACGTCGTTTTCAACATTGTTTCAGTTATATCACGACGGTGCCTACATGTGCCAGAACACGAGAGTGTCCATAGTTCCTATTATTCTGGACACTGATCAGCCCAGCCAGTACAGCACCCGGTCACCCATCCAAGTATTGACCGAGCTCAACGCTGCTTAACCTCGGTGATCTGACGAGAACCGGTGTGCCCAACGTGATGCGCCGTACTTCAGAAACAAAAGATGTATTATTGGCTTTAGAATGTATTGGGTCCACGTAAAGGAGAAGTATGTCATATTCTCAGATTCACTGTCATGCCTTCAAGCGATTAAAAGTGGAACTTCGACTCATCCCACTGTCTTGAATATTCTACAATTACATCACTGTAGATTTGGTCAACAGATTGATATATTGTTTTGTTGGTTGCCTATTCACGTTGGCATCAAATGTACTACTGAGGGTGATAGAATAGTGCTGTCCCACTGAAATATCATGCCGTGGCTCAGATACAGCTCATCATAGGAATCATTTTTGGTTTTTGACATTCACTGTTGGGTTAGGTGATTGGGTGACTTTTTGCCAGTACGCGGGCATCTGTTCCCGCCACCATTGTATATATGTTGCGTTTTATTGTAAATTTTCATTATCGTAGTCCAGTTTTGAGAAGACAAAGATCAAACGATAATTGCTAATAAGCCGACATCAATAATCATAATCTTTCAACTGAAAGCGACGTTAGAAACGAAAAGACAGTAGTAAGAATAGCTTAAATACTAAACAACACAAATATCTAGAACATAAAAGCCAGTGAACACTTCTACGCACATTCCAACGAAAGTGACTGGTCTGACCGCGGAGCATTATACCTCCCATATGAGGATTTCTACTCAATGTCCAAAATGACAATGTAAGTGCTGACACTCGGTGACTATGTATCAAATTATATTAGGGCATATTGGCCATATTCGCCTAGCTCTCCGAGCGGAGGATCATGGGTCAATTCAAAATGGCGGCAATGAGTATTAATCCTCCCCTATCAATATTTCTACGGTATCTCCAAAATGTTTCCGTCGTTTTCCCCAAATATTTGCACTTTTACTGACAAAAAAATTACCAAAATTATTCTGTTTCACATCAGATAATTAATTTCTAATTTAGTCGGTAGTCGGAGAAAACAGCAAACTGGAAATCTTCCTGAAAATTCTACATACCTAATTACGAGAACCCGGCATCTGCGACTCTCTGCCTAATTCCGCTTGACCCGGGGCTAGAGACCGTATGAACCAATGTGTTTCAAGATCCTAATAGTGTTCACAAGAACAGACACAATCAAAGCTTGAATAAGATACATCATACTCTAGATAACGACTTCATATGGATTAAGAATACTAATCCGCGAACATCATGATGTCTGGTAGGCGTCATTGAAAACTTTTGACCGCTTATCTCTTGGAGTAAACTAGCCTAGTTGTATGCATACGCGGATTTATTCTTTTAATTTGGTGCTAACGCTATTATATGAATTTTGTCTTTGGATTATGGACGCGGAAATTCTTTAAGGGACGAAGGCTGAATATTGAATGACGGACTAAACGCTTGTATTCATACGACCCCTAGCTCCGAGCTTAGCGGAATAAGAACAAGCAACCAGAGGATGCTAATATTTTTTTAGCATTGTTGGTCTCGGAGAATATACATGAGCGAGGCAACTGCTGCTTCATAGGCGTTGGATGCGGAAGGGTCTTTCTGCCTTCCCAAGTTTTAAAATCAACTCAGAACGGTTGACTGAACATTGATTGCTGCTGTAATTTAGTTTCCATGCAGTGAAGCATGGAAATTATGTAACCGAGAAGCAACCCCAAGTGATATCTCAAGGCATATTATCTGCAAACCAAATTTGACGAGAAGCTGAATGCATTCTCAACCTATTGTCCGGAAACCAAATTTTAAATTTGCCACCAGGTCTCACCAACTGTAGGTGCAAGTGGGCGAAATGCAATCCCAAACATCATCTCGTGACATGGTACATGTATCAGCATACGAACTTTGGGAAGAATCTGAGGAGGGGTCTTCACGTTATTGCCCGGAAACCAAATTTAGATTTGTAGGCACAAGCGTGCGAAACACAACCCCAAGTGACATCTTATGGCATATGAACACCAAATTTGAGAAGAATCCGATGGGCAGTTGTCAAATTATTGCCAGAAACAAATTTCAGATTTTTCCACCAGGTGTCGCCACCAGTATGCAGAAGCAGGCGAAATACAATCCCAAGGGACATATCATGGCATGGTATCTGCATACTAAATTGGAGAAACATCCGATGAGCGAAATCAAATTTAGATTTGACACGAGGTGGTGATACCTGTAGGCGCAAGTGGGCGAAACGCAATCCCAAGTGACATCATATGTCATGGTATATTCATACCAAATTTAAGCAGAATCTGACGAGCGCTGCTCAAGTTAGTACCCGAAAACAAATCTGGTTTTTCGCCACCAGGTGGCACCACCTGTAAGAACAAGTGAGCGAAAGGCAATCCCACGCAACATCTCCTGGCATGATACATGCATGCTAAATTTGAGGAGATTCCGATGAGCAGTTCTCAAGTTAATGACTGAAAACTGATTTTGATTTTAACACCAGGTGGCGCCACCTATAGGTGCAAGTGGGAGAAATGCAATCTCAAGCGACATCTTAGGTCATGGTATTACCCGGAGACAAATTTGGGATTTTGCCACCTGTAAGTGCAAGTGAGAGAAAGGCAATCCTGGCATGGTACACTCTCTTGCAGGAAACAAGCCTATGTTTATGTATACTATGATTGTCTTTTTGAATTTGGTGCTAATACTGTTATATGGAATAGGTCTTTGGATTATGAACGCGGATATTCTCTAATGGACGAAAGCTGAATTATGAATGACGGATCTGACGCTTGTAATGCACGCTAAATTTGAGAAGAATCCGATGAGCATGCAGTTCTCAAGTTGTTGGCTAAAAACAGATATCAGGTTTTGTCATCAGGTGGCGTCACCTTCTAAGCAGAAGTGGATTACACAATCCCAAGCAACATCTAATGGCAAGGTACAATGTATATGCATGCCTAATTTGGGAAGAATTCGATGAGCAGTTCTCAAGTTATTGCCCGGAAACCAAATTTCGAGCGACATTTCAAAGTCTTTCAAAGTTATTGCTTGCAGCACAAAAGAACGGAAAGAACCCTAGTGGCGCCACCTACAGGCAGATCTTTCTGAAATGCATTACCAATCAACATCTTTTCACAAAGAATGCATATGCCAAATATTGCAGAATCTAGACACAGTCGATCGAATACGATCGAGAAGGCATCCCTTTAAGTTTTGCATCTTTAGTAAAGGAAACATTCACTATTTGTGAAGAAAGTGAAAAACGTAATACTTAGGAAAAACATCATTAACATGGCCCCATAAGATGCCTTGAGGGAAGGTATACCTACATACCAAATTTGAAAGAATCCATTCAGGTCCAAGAGTTACTGTCCGGAAATGCAATTTTACCTTGGCCCACAGGTAGCGCCATGTATAGGCAGATAGGCATAAAAAATAATCCCAACCGAGATCTTGAGGCAAGATTCCTTGACATTGGAAATAGAAGATGTTAACTTGACCTACAGGTGATGCCACCTATGAGCAGATCGACAAGAAAAACAATCCCAAGCGAAACCTGCAGCCAAGTAAGGTACATGTATACCAAACTTGGAAATAATTCATTTGAGTTTTAAAAAGTTATTGTCCGGAAACAATTTTAAATTTGTCCCAGGGTGGCACCACCTATATGTGGATCGGCATGAAAAACAATGCCAAATTAAGAAGTTGAGGCGAGGTACGTACGCACCAAATTTGGAATGAATCGGTTCAGGTTTTCAAAATTTATTTTCTGGAAACACTTAACTTGGCTTTCAGGTGGTCCCCCTTATACACGAATCAACATGAAAAACATTCTCAAGCCAGATCTTGAGGCAAGGTACTATTTTTGAAAAGAACCCTAAAAGGTTTTCAAAAGTTATTGTCTGGAGATGCAATTTTAACTTGGTCCCAGGTGGCGCCACCCAGAGGCAGATTGGCATGAAAAACAATTCCAAGCAAGATCTATAGACAAGGGACCCACTTACCAATAACGAAGACATGGGTCTGTGCCGGATAAAATTGAAACCTTTTGGGGTTGCAATTCATTGAGGGGTGGCAGAATTATCCCAATATTGCAGACAACACACAAATTTCAACTCATGCCAAGATATATTGGAAATATATATGCTGAAACACAATATATGAGGGTCGGGCGATGGCTAGTTTGGGAGATAGAGGATGCGGCTCGGCGCCCTGGGGGTGGGGACATGCTCTCCGTGAGGGTAGTGATAGGTGTGCTGACATGAAAGCCATAGAAAGCTCCCTGTACATGAAACAACCACACTGACAACTGCATGCCATCATCTGTCCGTCTGGAAGACCACAAGGTCGAATTCAGTTCAATTCAGCAAATTGATCATATGCACAGTGTGCACCCAAACTGTAGGAACTCCGTTGTAACTAATATAGTAAGTTACACGTATGGACACAAATGGTTCGTGCAGAAGCTTTAGGGTAAATCATATGATGTGGGATTGAATGATTTGATAGCAAAATTGAAGGAAGTGTTGTCCTTCATTTGAGGCGCGACACGAAATTCAAAATTAACAGGGGTTCGGTACTGCGGGGATTCCCCCGCCAGTTATTTCATATTATACTTCTGAAATAAAATATGGTTCCTGCAAAAGCTTTAGTGTAAATCATATGAGGTGGAATGGAAGGTCTGGACAGCAAAATTTAAGAAAATGGTGTCCTTCATTTAAAGCGACATGAAATTCAAAACTAACAGCGAGAAGCGGAAGAAAGAAGAAAATAACAAACACATAAGACTAATAAGACAAAGCATTTGGAAGTTATCGCTTGTGAAGAATTTGAATGGAAACGACGGACATGCACAGAAGATTGGAATAAGACCTAGTGGCGTCACCTTCAGGTGGATCTTGCTGAAACGCAATACCAACCCACGGCTGGTCACAAGGAGAGTGTATGCTAAATTTCGAAGGAATCCGACAAAGCTTTTGGAAGTTAGTGCCTGTGAAGAATTTGAACAGACATCCACAGACACAAAGAGAGCAAGACCTGGAACGGACACGAATAAGCGAAACTCAGTGGCGCCACCTTCAGGCAGATGTTGCTGAAATGCAGTGGCAACCAGCGTGTTGTCGCAAGATACGCGTATGCGGTTTTTCTGGAGAATCCGACAAAGCGATTGGGTGTTATCACTTGGGAAATTTTTTAACAGGGGTCCACGGACACAAAGAAGCAATACCCATTTTGACCCAGTGGCGCCACCTTCAGGCAGATGTTGCTGAAATGCAATACCAACTGGCGTCTTGTTGCAAGGAATGCGTATGCCGAATTTCGGAACAATCCAAAAAAGCGTTAGGAAGTTATCGCTTGCGGAAAATTTGAACAGGCATGCACGGACGTCCACGGACATCCACGGACATAAAGAAGCAAAAACCATTTTAAAGTCCACGGCCGCGTTACGGCGGGGGACAATAATTGCGAAACATAGATCCAGAGACAGTCTTCGAATTGAAATAATGGGACCAGTTGTAGTTTTCTTTTCAGGTGCTAAAATATCTTCATGGCTTGAGTTCATCAACAAACATGTGCATATCGAGATCTGTGAGCTGTGGTCGTCATACGTATCCATCTCGATTGAGAACGTAGATATTCTTTGAAGCGACGTTAACTCCCTTTGACCGTAGCAGTGTTCTTAAGAGTCAAACTTTCCGGTGTGACTAGATGGAATTGAATCTGGTCCTTCATTAGAGTTTAGTTCTTAATAAAATTCCCTACTAAAAGATAGCATAGGTTATATTTACCAATAAATGTAGTCATTGCCTGGTCATCGAGTTTCATGCAATCATTTACAGAAAAATCTCAGTGGATTACTTCAGCATGTTCACAATTAACCGGACAAGAACGTTTCCCACTAATCGTGCTGTAATATAATGTACTAATAAAAATCACACCAAAGGTTCAGCCTGAGTAGCAGATCTCTCTCACCGAGTTTCAATTCAAAATATGATCTATTTGTTAGAAAAGGCTTTTAAAAAACTCAAGTAAACGGCCATAAATACAAGCGTCTAGTCCGGCATTCATTATTTAGCCGTCGTCCATTAATCCGAAGACCTATTAACATAGTTAATACCAAATTCAGTTTAACAAAGAGAGAGAAGCGGTCAACAGTTTTGATGCCGGCAAGACGTCATGATGTTCCAAAAATATCAAATCCATATCGCTGGTGATTTCGTTGTGAAGTCGCTATCTAGGGAATGTTGTATCTCAGTCACGATTTGATTATGGTTGTTCATATGAACATCATCTTGAAGTAGGTGGATCTTGAAGTAGGTGGATCTTGAAGTAGGTGGGTTCCTTCGGCCTCTATCCCAAGATTAAGCTGAATTAGACACAAGTTACGATCTTACGCACTACCATCATATTTTGCTATCAGCATGCGATAAGTTTAGCCAAGTTTTAGAAAATTAGATTAGAGGTTCTTGGTGGTATACCCCTGGTTTAAAGTTTCTGCAATAATATTTTGTGACGTTAATTAAATTCCTCACATGTTACACAGGATCCAGTAAATCCTACTAGATGTATGCAGGTTTCACTGGAATGTTACTATTCAGAAAGGGATAAATTACGATGTCGCAATGGTAATCATCTCTCTTGTAAACTCAACGAGAGAGAAGGCCACCTTCATTTTTACCTGCGGCACGCAGGTCTACGGGAGGCTCGCGTTGTTGTTGTTGTTCTTCTTGTTCTTGTGACTTTTTGAAATGCGCATGCGCTAAGAGAGTGTGATCTCTGCCACACTTTTCTTTTCAACCTCCGATCTCACATGACAACACTGTCTTCAAGCGCGTTTGAATTCATTTGCAACTATATTCGGTGGAATGAATTATTGCTTCGTTGATCTCCGTTCAGACTTCAATTCTCTTACGTCAGTCGCTTAAAAGCTGTCGATCGTCACATCAGTCACTGTCTTCAGATATTACCATTTTCATTGAACAGTATGCACATGTATATACAATTTAAGATCCTTGGATTTCTTATATACCAAAGAAGATGAGCCGCAGCCTTGTCGGTGGTTCAGCTAATTTGCATACAGTCACAGGCGACTGTCTTAGAAAGTAGAAAAATAAGATCACTACTTCTAGTAATCATTTTATCTACCCAATCTAGATAAAACATAAATTGGCGAAGAAGCATAACAAGTAACGCATTATCATTATGATTAACATTGAATAATACTTGGTATCAAATTATAGATCATGCATCATAAAAACAAACGCAACAATTACGTTTCAGAAGTAAGCAGAACAACTCAGCAACTTTCACCGAATAAAGATGTTTAACTTTACCCCCAAGCAATTCGCATATATGGAAATATGTTTTGAAAGGAAGAATAACTTAACCCTCTGTGGGAATCGAAACAATGACCCTCCAATCCCTGGACTTGCACTTAATGTCTTAGCTATACCGACTCATTGATAATACTCAAAACTGACTTTATGCGCAAACGGTTTTATAATACATAAATGACTATGTAGTATTTAATGAGTCCGACAACCCTATGCGCGAACAGTACATCATAGTTGTGCAGTTATATTGTGTACTTTCGGTTACAAGCATGAAATTTGGCACATAGCTATTTCGAATGATCCTCTTTCAGAACACAGTCCCTCTATCCTCATTCTCGCAAGCCAGGGCCTTGCTTCGCTGGTATTGATGTTCTCGTCCTCTTCCGCACTCATAATCCCTTTAGAATTGCATTAATCACTTCCGTAAAATCAATACTTATGTGTATCAGCAGACAATGGGCAGAAACATGTAGCATTTGACATCATTCTCTCAAGTCAGAGCCCATTTCTGCTAGAAATTTACGTTACTTTGTCAATCAGTTTTACGAATGAAATTACGTCATATATTAGCAGATACTGACCATAAAAGCGATCTATTTGACCTCGTTGTCAAAAGCTAGGACCTTCATTTCCTTGAGAGTTTTTTAAATTTATTTTGATACTTAGATACCTTTCATATTGACTTGGAAGTCATTTTCGCGAATGCAATAATTTGATGTACCAAAAGATAATAACGAGAATTCGACATGATTCTCTTATACACACAGACCTTGTTTAGTGAACTAACCCTGAAATTTCGCACTTAAATCGCCTTCCGAATGACTTAATGACAAACATATTCGCGAATTGATTATAGGGAGATATCCATAGATACTGACAACAAATGTTTCTTATTTGCAGAATTTGATTTTAAAAAAAAAATTAATAAAATTATCAACCTTCGAAAAGGCTTGACCAAACATGTCGGATGAGGTGATATCTCCTAAGGATGAACTAGGTAATCATTTGTATAGAAGGAGCAAACCATGTATTGATATTGGCTTGCTGCATGGAAAAGAGTGTTAAGGTACCGTATTTAGTTTGCAGATGATAACGCACATAAATGCAGAAACTTAATTTATTATTCTAATCGAATATCAAGACTGTCACAGGCCTCAATTTGAATCGTGGAAATGTCATTATGCCTCTTGAACAGTTCGATAAAGCCTTCAACCCCATTCCATAGTTTCACAGATCAAAGTGATAGACCTGGTAATAAATTCATTGAAAATTAACTTTGACGGAAATATAAATTTTCCATTTTGCTCGGCAAAGTAAGCGAGAAGGGAGACTGAAGAGCGTAGATGTTCGCGCTATGACTAAATCCTTGAAATTTGTTTGGATTTCCAAATATTTGAAAGCCTTTTTGATTTGCAAAAATCAACGGCTGAACGGAATGTTTTGAAACTTGGAATTCACGATACTTGTACCAAGACATTGCCAAAGCGATTATTGTGACTTCGTCTGTCAATTCAGTATAGACGGCACGGACCAGTCAACATCGTCGGATTTTGAACGAGGAAAGCGAATATATATATATTGTGTCAAATCTATTAGTCAATTCCTACAATTGTGGGTTAGAAGTTGAAAATTACTTCCCTTGGCATGAAACACTTGCAGATGGCGCTTTTTTCTACAATTACCACTACCTCCGCTGATATGTCTTTCACTGTATTATTGCCACTGCCGCAGGTTTTGACTACAATGTAGTCATTTCTCACTTGTTTATAGAGATATAGATGTCGTTAGGGTTATCTGTAGTTTTCTCCAAATCACAGCATCATTTATATAGTGATTAGGCCCCTATACATGATTCTGTCTATAGCGCTTGGTGAATGAGAAGGAACGGGCGATGAAATGATCGGTTTTAGAATGCGTCTGCATATAATTGTATTCATAAGAGAACAGATATAGGTCAACCGAATAATACCAAGTCGACCCGTAAATGTTTCAAGCGAAAGTTGATCAACGGGTTCATCCTCATTATTCTCAATTAAAAACGAGCGAGAAAGAAAACAAGGATTTCAACCAGCTAAATCCGCCTTGCGCACAGTGGTACAAACAACAACAATGGAAATAGGGAAAATGGGGCAATAATAGCATAACCGCAATTAATTCGTCAGCTACTTGACAATATGTAATTGAAAAGATAAAATATTAGCCAGTCTTTTAAGACAAAGTGGTAGTATTAGTTTCACGCCGTAGGGGTTGTATATCTGATATTTGATATTTTAGTTTTGATGGATCCAAGACAGAGAAAAGGCCATGCACGGTCATAGATATCCCATATCGATGGAACGGATATGTTTAAAGGGGAATCACAGCAGTATAGGTTGAATAGACATTGTGATTTAACATATCAAAATTCGTGATTCCGGGTTTTGATGCAAATAAGTGTTGGCTATTTCACCAAGTGAAACCTAGTTAATGAAGTAACTTTATGCTGGAATATAAAACTGGTATTGTTTAAACTTATTGTACTGCTAATTTATAGAATTATGCAACCTATACAAGTTTGTTTTTGGAAAATATAGTTAACACAGCATCATGTTATCCAGGGCTTTATTCTCAATTATTGAATATGCAGTAACAATTGCTTACACCATTGATATTTATTGACAAGCTCCATCTGACTATTTACAAGTGATTTTATTCCATCAGACTCGATGCTCATCCATTAACATCAGAAAAGTTACTTATTTGAGCTGATCTGTCATCAACTATCCAGCTAGCTTATCTATTTCCGCTTAAGCCGGTGCTAGGGCCGTGTGGTTTCCACATGGACAGCTTCAATAAAATCGCGGCTAAGATAGCAAGGCTACATCCTAGAATCCTCAGTATTCTAGTGTGAATGTGACGAACCGAGAGAGGTTTTCCTCTTGAGTCATATGGTTACTTTTTAAATTAGTCGCCAGACGTCGTTAATTTTCCCACCTCTTACATATTTCGCTGATTTAACCTTAAATGGCCTGATGTGTGTGTGTGGGGGGGGGGGGGTGATGCCCCCATCTACCAAAAGTTTTACCTTATCTTCGGAATGAGACGGAAATTGAGAGCTGACTGTCCGTAACTGTATAGATAATCATATTGGGGTCATCTTGAATCGATTTATTTATCCCTCCGAGCAGTAGATCTTGGGGGAGTCCAAGTATCGACAGAGGGAATGAAACGTTCAGAATCGAATGTATAGGTGTTTGAGCAAGCTGGAAAGGCTAGGTTTGCTGTTATTAAAAGAAGTATTTGTTTGGCTCTTGTAACTGATGTTCAGTTAGAGTTATTCGAGAACATGATTATACCAATACTGTTGTTAAATCTTGGAGTTTTGGGGTAGCTTTTTATTGTATATGCAATCTAAGTACTCTAGATTTATGTATAAGGCTTTGTCACAGTCTCATACAGATGTCTGCTCTTCAAATAGTTATTGTCTGTAAAACAAATAGTCGAATCTAGTGGACTAGAAGAATAGACTGGCTGAATGGTATCGTGATGCAAAGGCTTGATTAGCACTGTTTTATCTGACAGCTCAGTGTATGTATTGCACAAACAATTTCTGATTAGGTACGCTTCAAAATGTCAATGGCAGATATACGAATTTCTCGCAAACGTAAATTTTATGTAAAACATGTACATGCATTTTGTGAAACATTGCTGATGAGCATAAGTTCTTCCTTGAACGTCTCTTTTAAATGATATTAGAGCCAAATCTATTCCATAGAAGGTTTGGATCAGAACTTGCATGGTCAAATTTAGCCCAGGAATGGCTGTAGTCTCGAATGGCTCTGTAATCGACTCACAGCCAAGGTTCCTCCTATACACAATTCATCCCACACATTGAACAAGGAATGACGTTGTCCAATATCCTAACTGCACACGAAATAAAACGGCAGCGAATAGTAATAAACTATACCTTATTTTCCTCTACATTGGTCCTTCTCGCCGCCTGCCAACTCTCAACACTTAATAATTCCTCGTTCTTGAGATATCCTCTTTTAATCACGCCTTCACGGAGTTTTCTGACATATTTTGGTCTCGTATTTTGAATGTCTCCGTTAGCCACGCCCACGTACACGCGCATTCGTTGGACCGTCATCAAACTGACCTGAATAATCACGCATGCGCCACGGCTTTTTTTCAAAGACACCGCCATCTCCGGCAAAGTCCGTGCAAGGGAAATTTACATCACTGACAGTTGAATGGAGGTCAGCTGAATATTCAAATCACCGAGAATCTTGAACAATTGATGATAACTTAAGAATGAGGGAATACCGAGAGTTCTAACTTGGGGGGAAGTGACAAAAGACTACAAGGAGAATAAGGAGGTACATTTTATTATCACCAGCTACTGTGTTCTTGTATGTGCAGCCGTTAAATCTTCCGAAACACAGGCGTTTCGGAGGCCAAAACTTCGTGGTACGAAATGTGACTGGAAGGAACTACAGCTGTGTAGGAAAGAACAGCCACGCCCACCTACACAGCAAAGGTTCTATAGCTAGGTCAAATTTGTTAGGCTAATGAGTAACCCGAAAATTAGTTTGCTATGTAAATTTGATATTAAATATTCTTTAGGTAAGCCCAAGCCTGGTGGGGTTAAAACAATGCCTGGTTACTGGTTGCTACGGTAACCATATTTTTTGAAACTTTTGAAACCATGTCCCGAAAGTAACATCCAATTATTAATAGATAGGATGTTAATGGATTCAAGAAAATTAGGATCCTCAGAATTATAGAAAAACATAATTATTTAAACAAAAAACAATCTAATTGTCTCTGGATCACTACTGGCAATATCTCTTCAACAATCGGGAAAGTTTGATGGAAGCAACGTCTAAATAAAGATGACAATTACATTTCTCTCTTTCGGCAATATTTATTTTACACTTGGGTTCCCCTTTAAAAATATGGACAGCTAGAGACTGTTTATGTATTGTCAACTGACACCGAATCATGGTGTTTTGATCAAGCCCAGAAAGCGATATCCTAGAAAACAGGTCGGCAAAAGGATGATCTCAAGTAATGGTTGGCTATTGAGTGATGACGAAAATAATATGATAGTATCCGGGAGACTGGAGATAGCTCGATAACAACCCGACAACGCTGTGGAATAGTTACGAATAGATATAAAAGCTTTACGTCATTTCTTTGATTATCGTACTTTTCGATAGAGGTTGGGCAAGTGTAATCAAACAAATATCCAACAACGTCGGTTGAACAGGAAAGAAATACAGTCGGAGTATACAGCTGAGAGACGAATCAATTAGCATTGTTAGAGGCCTTTGTCAACTCGCGGGTTAGTACTCTGTGGTTTAAATTTGACAGCTCGTCTCGACAGTATTTTCTTCATCATTTGTTAGTCCGATCTGAATGTGACTTCACAACTGAAGCAGGGATGTTTTTCGATTAATGCATCAGCTTTTATTATTAATTACAGATTATAGATTTGTAAGCTTGAAGAGTTATTTTAATTGATATTTACTGTGAATAATTTACTCGAAACCAGGTGACAGCATTTAATAGGCGTGATTAAGAAAACTGATCATGGGTTGGGAAGTTTAAACTGTCTCGAATGTCATCCCCTTCCGAAAATATCTGATTTGATGGTACAGGTAGTTAAATTCAAATTAATTGAAACTCAGGAGACGACGATTTTGTTCTTAACGGTAATTATTGACACGGAAGCCGGATCTGATAATTGTGGAAATGAATGATGCAAGATATATTTTCCAATTTATGTTTTTTTTTCAGGTGCAAAACAATTGTGAGAAGAATGATGCTTGGTTTTTATGTTCTATCAAGTTTAATGTCTCTGCTGCTAGGTAAGAAAGACAAAATACATTACTGCGATTAGGCAAGACATGTTGACAAATTGAATCAATGCCTTACGCAATTACCTGTAAAAATATCTGACGTTCACGCCCATATTTTATGCTTACAAATATAGGCCTATATACATATCTTCGAGAGTACATTCTTCAGTGCTTTACAAGTTTGGGTTGACATTTTTATGTGAAAAGTGACTTCCGAATATTAACGCACACGTTCATTAGGCTCTACTGAGTGTGCATAAATTGTATATCTATGGCGGCTGGTTACTGACGTCTAGATTTAACTGGTACTGAATAACTTGAGAACTGGTGACCTAGCGAACCAACCACTTAACATTTACATTCAATTTTTACAGGTCAGTCCGTCGTAGATGCATCTGGAGTCAGTGGTAAGTTTGCATCTAATTAGCCAGATGATGGAATTATGAAGCTTCGCTAAACTAACACCTCACACTCATTTCAACATTTTTCAGCTATACCACGACGGGAAAGAGAATGGAGGGGCGGGGGTACAAGTTGAAGTTAAATAGCTACATATCCATCTATCATATTAGAGAGATCCCTGTAATTAAACTCAACATTAAATGGGTGGTGGGAAATGCGTACTGACAAGAAAACATATGACCCACAATCAACTATACTGAGTGCATATTTCTAAAAGCACCACAAGAACCAAAACTGCTCCCTGTGATGATTTTTATTCCAGCCGCATAGATGTTCATGTGGACATCTTTTATGGCATGACTACACTGCCCCCAACACCGACTTGAAGGATAGTAGATACAAATATTTGTGATAGTTCTACCAATTCATCCGTTGATAAATGATGAACTATGTGACCACCAGATAGAAAATACGGCCCAAACGAGGCAAGTACGTATTCAAAACAAATACATGTGAGGCCCGAGACCGACCAAGCGATTCATTCTCCATGATTACAAGTCACAAAACTAAAATCGCAACGAGTTGTATGGAGTGCAATCCTCGAAGACAAAACTTAAGCCTCCGCCAATTTCCTAACGTTAAGTTTGCAGTCTGGGAGCCAAGTTGACTAAAATATCTTTAACACGCTCACAGCGCCTAGATTACTCATAATATAACCCTTCCATCTACATAACAGAAGTGGTTTGTGTACCTCAATAGTCTCAATTTACTTATTACTGATCTAGTGTTTTTGAACATCATTATATACAGTTCAGCATTTTGTGAGTGTTTATTGTTATGAACGGTAGTTTTTGTATTTGTATCCAGTCCTTTTTGAACATTATCATATACAGTTCAGCATTTTGTGTAGTATTTATTGTTATCAAAGGTGGTAATTGTCTGGTGTCACGTGGAGATAATATTCATGTGTCAATTTAACAGAAAATACACCGTCTGAAAAGCGGGGATAATGTAATTCAAGATTAACCTCTATATTATTTATAGTCTAATCTCTCTAAACTTAATTACATACTACTCAGCACTATTGGCAACGTTACTTCCTGTCAGCATTTGCTTCTTATTTTAGCCGATGACATCAAATGGGGCCAATGAACTATTTAGTTATGAAAAGCAAATGCTCCCTCCCGAAACACCGGGATAAATATAACTGCATTTTCCGATTATTGATCCAGGTTGTTTAAACATTAAGCAATATTCAGAAAGTGTCAGCTTCTGTAATCGTGAAATTTGTTCTTGCATCACCAAGGGAAACCTAAATGGTCTGAGGTCACACATGCAGATACTCAAACGGTTGAAGAGATATTACAGATTGAAGTCTAAATCTGATATGCAGGGACAACCCAAGTCTGGAAAACTTAGCTGACAATCATACTCTTAAAAACTTTTCAAGCAACTCATCCTGCATATATCAAACCGAATTACTCAACATAATTATAACCTGGACAAAACATTGAACACATTAAAGCTTAGCTACGGAGACTACACCTGCAAAAAATGTGGATCGTCTGAAGAACTAGAAAGATACAAACAACGAGAAATACACAACGGCGCTTCATGCCTCAAGACAATCACAAACCAAAATCACAGACAAGCCTTGACCAAATTACGCATCTGTGCTCACAATTCAGAAATAGACTGTCAGGAAACACAAAATAGGAGGCATCACTATTTCCAGATCAGAAAGACTCTATAAATTATGCACACTACATGTAGGTGGTGAACCCCACTTCTTACTAAAGACAACAACTAATCAAAGACCTCACCAAAACGCACAAACCACACCACAACGCAAAAAAACTACATACAATCCTCCGCCCATCCATGGACAATGCTCCGCTATGTGGTAAATTTGCCAAGAACGCCGTGTGCAAAGATCCAAGGTACTCACCAAACTCTTTGCCAATCCACTGTAAATATCATGTTGGTTTTTATTCGACACTTCGCTTCAAAGTTTGTACACAAGTGTGAATGCATGATTTGGTGGAAATGTGTGCATAAATGTCAGAATGTCTGTATATTATTTTTGTATTGCTATGTATTGTGTTTGAAAGGGAGGCATGAAAAATGATCGCCTTGTTTGGTACCTTGGAACCGAAAAGAAACCTTGTGATATTCAAGCTGGTTTCTCTGAAAACAGAAGTACCATTGACCATTTAAATAGATTAGATTCCTATGTCAACAATGCTTTCGCCAAGAATGAACATTTTATATTTAGAAAAAGTATGATACTACTTGGAAATACGGGATTTTAAAAGACCTTCATACTATTGGATTAAAAGGCCGTTTATCCATTTTTATTCCAACTTTCTGAATGATTGACAATTTCAAGTTCGGTGAGGTACAACCATGTCTGATCATTTCGATCAAGATCAAGGTGTCCCACAAGGTAGTATTTTGTATGCTACTCTGTTCAGTATCAACATCAACAGCTTAGCTGCGGTTTTGAATAAATCAATTGATGGTTCACTGTTTGTAGATGATTTCTACATAATCGTGTAATGGAAAAAGTACTCGTAATATTGAGAGAAGATTACAACATTGTCTAAATAGAATTCAGAAATAGTGTCTGGAAAAGGGTTTCAAGTTCTCCAGAGCAAAAACAAATTGTATACTCTTTTGTAGAAAGTAGTTCCAGCACAATGATCCACTACTTACATTAGATGGAACTTAAATCAAGGTAGTCAAAGAAATCAAATTCTTAGGAATATTGTTTGATCACATTCTTAACGTTTTTATCGCATATAAATTGCTTGAAAGCTAAGTGCATAAAAACTCTTGATTTGCTGAATGTAGTTGCCAGCTATAAGTTGGGAGGAGATCAGCAGACACTTGTTCTTTTATATCGATCACTTATTCGTTTCTAAGCTTGAGTATGGCTATATTGTTTACAATGTTGCAAGCAAGTCGAACTTGACAAAGCTAGATCCTATTCTCCATCGAGGACTAAGTTGCATCAGAACGTTCAGAACATCACCTAAAGAAAGTTTATATACATGTGTCGAAGCATATGAATCTCCTTTAGAACTTCGAAGAACTAAACGAGTACTGCAATATATCACGAAATTGGTATCTAATCACTCAAATCCTTCATAAAACTTTGTTTTCAACCCTATATACGTAGATTTGTATTTAAAGAAAGCCTCCATTATTCCACCTCTTGGAATTCGAATGAAACCACACATTGTAGCAGCTGGTATTAAGCTTAGTCAAATTTTACCTAACAAGCTCTTAACAGCTTCACCATGGCAGTTAGCCGGATCAGAAGCGGATATTACAATGACGAAATATAAAAAGGCAGACACGAGCCATCTTGTGTATACACAAGAATTTGGTCTAATGAGAGAAAAATACAGATTGCATCAAGCTATTTATACAGATGGTTCTAAAGATGGTGATAGAGTAGCATGTGCTACTATCGTTTAGTTCCGACTATAAAGCCTCCAGGTAAAAGTTCGATCTTCACTGTCGAAGCCAAAGCTCTATTGTTAGCTTTGGAAGTTATTGAGTCTACTACAGGAGGAAATACGTCATATTCTCAGATTCACTGTCATGTCTTCCAGCGATTGAGAGTGAAACTTCAACTCAACTCACCCCCCCCCCCACCCATTTTGAACATAATGCAATTATATGACCGTAGATTTCATCGTGAAATACGGAAGATGATAAAATGGCTAAGGCAGCCCTAGATAATGAGGTTGATCCTGTTGGAATCTCATATAGCGATTTCAGACCCTCTACCCGGGTTTTGGGATGTTGTAGATAATAACAAATTTCAAGAGTTAATAAACTTGTAGGATGTATTCATCTGAGTAGCCAAAAATGTTTCGATCAATCCATGTTCAGGCAATGTGGAATCGGCGATGCCCGATTAATTCACGAACATTTACTAAAAAAGGAATCAGCCATGTATTCCATGCCACGAAGATCTCACAGCGAAGCATATTCTGATCGACTGTATAGATTTTGCAATTGTAAGAGGTTCTTTTTATCAAGCAGCTACTTTAGAAGATCTTTTTAGTCGGGTAAAAGAAGACTGTATTTTATGTTATTTGTGGTTTGTTGCATACATTTTAATGTACGTACATGTTTGATGTATTGTGTTGACTTCTTCTGGATTGCTGGCTTGTTGACTTGTTTTTGTTGAAATACTTAGAATTTTGTTTGATTGTCGCTATATAGCTGAAATTATGCTGGACGCGACGTTAAACATTAATACTCTCTTCATCCCTCTCAAACTTTCTAAAATATCACTGGAAACAATGATCATATTGATAGAAGTTTTATTATTTCAGTCGTGAAAATCTAAAGACCTATGCTAACCCATACTGTAATTTGGCCATCGCTGAAGGGTTTAGGTGGCTCATGCGAGAATGGTTATTGGGGAAAAAGCTAGCCGTGATATTACCTTCGTTATAATTAGGAGGGAAGTTTCTTGACAAGTGCTCATATCCTCCATGGGAAATGAGTTCACTGACGCACATTGCTAATATTCCTGTTCCTATTAAGTCTATCCAATGTAGATTCCCACGCCGCATATCTAGATAATAAGCCATTAGATATGTCATCAATCATCTAATGTTACAGATTCTGACACGCTGTAGTTTCTGTAACTGCCTTCTCTAACTCTGAGTTTGTATTGTGGCTTTCACGAACATTATATGGCACTGCTCTGTGGCGTGAATTTGTGACTCGATAACATCAAAAGAGATAAGGCGTGATGGAAATGTTCAATAAAATCACTTCAATAAAGAACTTCAATAGGCGGAGTGGCAGACGTCCCTGGTCAATATGTTATATGTTGACATGGCCGCGTTTAAAGCGACATTTCTATTGTAACTCCAGCTGGCGTAATTATGTAAATCCTTTGTTGACGTTATGATTCTGTCGCAAATAAAGAACCTTGAACCTTGAACCTTGTCGCCAGTTCGATTGTTGCATAAAGTCACATGTCCATGATGTAGTGGAAATATATTAGAATATAGCAACGTTCCACCACAAATGTATGCATTATCCACAGCCGTGAAGGGGCGAATGGAGAATTATATTATATTATACATAAATGATATAAAATTTATTTGTGAACATGGTGACTCACTCGCAACTGATTTCAGGGGAGTACATTTCAGTATGACCGTCGGTTGGTATATGCATGCGATCGCTTAATCAGATTAAGAACTATTTCATTGCAGCTTGCCCGCCTGACCGTCAACAAGTTTACTGCTATGTTCATCCCTGTCGATTTGCATCAGTATGCAAAGCTTACCCTCAGGCTGAATGTAGGTAAGTCGATATTTCTCACAGATTTGCTTGTCCATAAATTCAGCAAGTAAGCTATACAACAGACTATTGCATCTCGCATTTGTTAGTCTTCACGCCTATATAATTTAGTATAGCAACGATTCAATAAGCGAGGTTTACAATGAGTGGGACGCCAGTATAAAGTTCCAAACGCACGATGTGACATCGAGATAAACTCATAAGAAGAAGGGTTACTGCGGCTTCAATATAAGTATATATATTTATAATCTCTCTCTTTCTCCTATATGTAGAGCCAGTTACTGTGGAGGTTGCATTGCCGAGTTTTTCGTCGAAAATCAGAAAGTCGATTGTTCGGGTAAGTCAGTTGGATTTTTATCTCAATTTGCTCTGTGAAAAGTAATAAATATCATCCGTCGAAATCAATGTTTGATACAGTCTGACTTTCTCCGGATCCAACATGACCACCATTTCGAATTCATCCGTGATCCTCTGCACCTAAAATTTTGCAAATGGCTTTCAATGATCCCATTATGAGACGAACTATATTATAACTTATAGAAACATGTGCTCATTGAGTTGAATCGTTCTGGTGTGAAACGGAAACATTCTGATATGACTCGAATACGTTTTGATGAACGAAAATAAATTCTAATGGATTTCTGTGAATCCATATCCATCCAACTCAATGAGACCGGTCTATGATCACGATGTTAACCGGCCTATGATCACGATGTTGACCGGTCTATGATCACGATGTTGACCGGTCTATGATCACGATGTTAACCGGTCTAGGATCACGATGTTCACGATGTTAATCGGTCTATGATCACGATGTTAACCGGTCTAGGATCACGATGTTAACCGGTCTAGGATCACGATGTTCACGATGTTAACCGGTCTATGATCACGATGCTGACCGGCCTATGATCACGAAGTTGACCGGTCTATGATCACGATGTTAGCCGGTCTAGGATCACGGTGTTAACTGGTCTATGATCACGATGTTAACCGGTCTAGGATCGCGATGTTAACCGGTCTATGATCACGATGTTAACCGGTCTATGATCACGATGTTGACCGGTCTATGATCACGATGTTGACCCCATGAAAATAGGGTCTTTGAACTGGTTGGAGTTACAAATGTCACAACCTAAGAAACGATCACGGCTGCTTCTCGCTGTGGTAACATTCAATGAAAATTTATCTGACTCACGACGTAAACTTTTATGTTTCAGTCTGCCCGGACGGCAATCCCGTTTTACCATGCGATAACCCCTGTCGGTACTCCCGTCCACCACCAGGTTATTTCTGCAAGTATGTATTGTCTTCATACCAGCAACCATTAGTGACTTATCAAAGAGTTCGTTCGAAAAACTAAAACTAAGAATTTAAGTAATACAGGTGCCCCAGAAGCGTCCATCAAAACAGTGAATATATATGACCAGCATTGTGCATAAATGAATAAACAAAGGCGCAAAAATGAGTCTACACGGGTAGCTTTTCAGTGACATAAAAACCTGAAGAATAGAAACCTACACGGAAGAATGACCAATTATAATTAGAGAAGCTCTGCTGCCGCTTTCAGGATGGCGGATTGTGTACGATATACAAGTTTAATCATCAGAGTAAAAGATTGAGAAGAATCGTGTGTGTATTAATGGTCTGTTTATAGTCTCTGTTTCTTTACAGACCCGATTTTTGCGGAGATTCTTGTTCGCTGACATTGGAGAGACGTGAGTTTAGCCTATTTACTTAGTTATAACAATCCAAAACTATCCTGTACATGCTGATACATCTATTAAATAATTTTCTCGATTGAGATGAATTTCACCCCTCTCGTCTTTCGAGTGCGGTAACTGGGTTTGTTTGGATGAAAAATTAATTCGACACCTGTAAGGATGTTGATGCAGATGGATTCAGTAAAAATAGTCTGACGGTTGTCATGGTTATCAGCTTTGCAAAATGGCAAAGTGAACCGTTACTGGGCAAGGCATTTCCATGGTTATCAACTTAGAAAAATGGCCAAGTGAACAGTTACTGGGTAAGGCATTTCCATGGTTATCAACTTAGAAAAATGGCAAAGTGAACCGTTACTGGGTAAGGCATTTCCATGGTTATCAACTTAGAAAAATGGCAAAGTGAACCGTTACTGGGCAAGGCATTTCCATGGTTATCAACTTAGAAAAGCCCATCCAGCTTAGGGCAGCATGTACCATACCATGTTTGTCTGGCACAGGAGGTAGATTAAAGTATCAATCAGATTGGGCTCTCTGAGGATCCATTGTGATCAATGTCTGTAGAGCCTAATTTTCAAAATTCGAAATTCAAATTTGTTGTAGTTTTGGTTAGGTTTTTATTAGGGTTTTATTAGGGTATGTTTGTTTGGGTTATCGTCGCCGTGCCACCAATAAGGTTAGGTGCGACGTTAAATTTCAAACAACAAACCAACCAATCAATCAACTTAGAAAAATGGCAAAGTGAACAGTGACTGGTTTATGCATTTCATGCCCTGTGGATTTATATTATCTTTGGAGATTATCAGTATAAGTTTTCACATCATAACTATTCCATGTTTCACAGCCGTCTCGCAAATACGCTTGTTACTAAGATATCATTTATGTTATATGATCCCAGGCTAGGTATGTCAATTGACCGATTAAGATACAAATAGTCTCCATCATAATAACTAATGTACGGCGGTGGCCTTCAAGCCCTGTATCAGTCAACAATATGGTGACGGGTTTACTGTCTCGGTACGAAAAGCCAATGGAAATTATATTATGATTTGTGTCCACTAAATTGTCTTTGGAGTATCGCTCTTTTTAATGCTGTACCACCGTCGACTACGACTAAAGATTATGCTAATGTTACATTACATTTATTTTTCTATCAGTCTGTCCTGATGGGTCCAGACCAGTGGAGTGTAGGGTACCTGCCTGTGCCAGGACGTTTTGTGCCCCTGATCGCACCTGCGTGTAAGGAATTTCTTTGGCTTTCATATGTGTGATTATATTAAAGAGTTTAGACTTACGTCTCTTCATTCTTGATTCATGGTAATGGTATCTTCACCGAATCGATTTCAATACAGAGCTTCGTTATCTGCCTCGATTTTACACGCCCCTACCTCTCTTGCGATACAGCCTCCTCACTAGAGGCTCGCTTCTGCACGAAAATAACGGCTCCATAGGCTCATAGAGCTACACTGAAACCGAAAGAGAACTAACATGCATTGCAGAACCAGTTTACTTGCCCCCATTCGGTTCCATTGGAATATTATTAAAATGCATCATCACTCGGATTTATTGCCAGTCTCGTGACGTCAAATCAGAAAACGATTCGAGAGAAGGCATGATAAGTAAGTCGTCTCTCAGTCACGCTCGAAGAAATTCCATGATTTCGGGATATCTACATGGTCTTCATAGAGACGCCCTCGTTGTGTTATTATTCCAGTTTTGTGATCTATACATATTGTCCGATCATACGCTGAGATTTGCGCCAGAGCAATGTAGGAGGACAAGACCGGATGGCTCTGTTATTCGATATTGACTTCTAACGGCGATTGTAGCTTTATGAATATGCATGTGATCATTATCCAATCACTTTGAAGTTTATTGAATGATCGATCGATAAACACACAATCTTAATCGGCGTTTAGATCGAAACGTATTCTAAGAGGGCGCTCCTGATTGGCTGGCCTTCTCTTCATGTCAATAGACAGACTTTGTATGTTTCGGTTACCACTGGTACACCTGCAAATCTGCAGAGGAATTACATATCTGGAAATGAAATCGGTATATGAAGGTGCGTATTTCAATACGAATCCAATACGAATATTTATTGTAAAATTAACGACATTTGGGTTACGATGGACATGTTTGCCAGGAAGAAAGAGCATACATGTGAAAACGATGGATTACCGTGGTCGTCTACTGAATGTCGGGTGTATTATTGTTTGATACATGAATTCCAAAATATTAAAAGATTTTAATTATTTCACAGGTCCACCTATTGTGGGGGATGTAATGCGGTGTGCGTACCCCGAGGACCCTATTAACTGATGGGATAACACATCTATCGCTCCACTTAACTTATTTAAATGCTAAAAAAAATCATTATTTATTTTTGAAGAATAAACAACTTTCATGAAAAGTCTCGCGAAGATTTGCAATTTCTGAGCTTTAAAATGATGTAAACTTAAAACTATTTATTTGTATTGGTGGTATGAGGTTTGAGTTTATACAAAGGCATAGTTGTACTTCATGTGAGCTCGCGTACGTGAAACATAAACTTCACCCATAGCATAGACACACGTGTGAGAAACTTAAAGATATAATCAGCCTCAAATCTGGGCTGGAATCGATGTCTCTCAAACTCAGCGAAAGCGACATATGTTACAACAGGTACAAACTGAGACACATCTGACCACAAAAAACTAAACTTGTTTCTACCATTCACGAGAAAATAGAAGGAATTGATCTTTAAAAATAAACAGCATGGCATGCCGTTTATATTTCCACGACCGTGTCAACAAGCATATACACGTGTGGTGCATTCTACCAACGTATGCTATGCGACATTACCGAACCGTAGGCACGAGCCATGACGTTATCTCATGGCTGCAGCTGTGCAGCATTCAAATTCGTGAGCGTCGCTACGTCACTCATACGTCACGCAGTGACGTCATTTTCCTCTCCGCGTACAACACACACTCAATGGCGAAGCAGAAACCCCGTCGAAGCGGGCAGAGTTTCAAATTTCTCTGACAAGATATTCTTGCATTCGTTGTGTATCGCGATCCCACCATCATAAAATATAATACATATGATGCTTTGGTAATCTTTCCTGCTGAAAAAACGCATAGGGGAGAGTTTACAAAATCTATCCATTTTGAGGATGATTACATCTTTAACTTCAGAAATTCACAATAAAACTTGCATAAGAAAGTCAAATATCGTTCGATGTGTTTGTTCATTTGAAACTGTAGATGCGGCCCATCAGCACAATGCCTTATATATATCGCATAATACATTGCTCGGTTGTGTTAGTATCATTACACGCTCTATAGTTAAAAAACTTAACCAGATGAGAGCGAATAGAGCCTAGAGGTATAAAAGAATGGTCCACTGGAGAATATTGTCTGCGTTCAAGTTCTTTTGGTCTGTTCAATCACTAAGTGTTTACCGCAGTGATATTATGTACATGTATCTGGATGTTGTTTTTCCTGGGACGTTGTTATTGAAAGGAAATGTATTAGTCTACGTGTTTCAGTGGATATATCAGTGAAAGACGGTATGTCAGGTACCTCAATTATCAAAGGTGAAATAGGTCAAAGGTCAATATCACGGTGGCATCTCCAAACAGGGAAGTATTGCAAGCATATTGCTCTGGTCCAAGGATGTACATTGTGATTAAACTTCAGGAATATCTGATGACAAACGAGAAATGTCAACGGCCAATTGAAAATTCAGAAAACAACTGAAAATCACATTTTTGTGAGTGTATGCATTAGTGAGAAACGATGTGTCCAGTATCAAGACTGAGGTCAAAATGTCAAGGTCGCTGACCACCAGCAACTCTCTCCAACACGTAAGGCTCAATATTTCGTTTTAATGGCCCAGTTCAATGAGAAAATTGGGCTTCTGTTCTCAATGTAAACATACTTTAGCAGGTTTATCGGCAAGATCGTCCACCAGGATGCAAATATGTGGGCTGGTACCCAAATCTGAAAATTTCAATACACGAACCTAATTTCTGAGGCAAGATACTGTAGTTGTTCCATTCTTAGCGGGTATTATTTTTTGCGGGTTTCCCTCAAAAGCATTTTCGCCTCCCAGTAAACCATAACTTTCTGATGTCAATGTCCACCGAAACTATGAGTTCTACTGCGTAATCAGTTAAATGTGTCAGTCTATTGACGCGACTCTCACACTGGGAACTCTGTTTGAATGGTGTTTCATCACCAGGCCCTCTCGCAGTTGGATCAATCTGATTAAAACAACTTGCAACATGCAGAATTAATGTTGGATTAGAGAGCTCTAGCCTCTTCAAAAGAGGTCACCAGAACGAGTTGTGGTCGTGGCGCCTTCGGTCCGTAGATCAATATGACAGGTGAGAAAAACAATAACCATCATGTTGAAAGACAGGATATAATTTTCATGTTATAATCCATATAATATGACAATATGTGAATATATTAAGTCACATCGTACAAAACTATTTAGAACAGGAAATATATTTAGAACAGTAACTATTTTAAATACTTGCTCACACATTCCAAGTCAGTAAACTGGATTAACCTATCAATTCCTGCAAAATGCCAAATTTTTATATCAGATTATGCGATTCATTTTTGTCGATTTTGGCCCAGTTAACCAATGAATTCATATAACTAACACTTCCTGTTTAACGTCTGATGTTATTGTGCTAGCCTCCTATTGGAAAACCCAAAGTCACACGAATAAGATGAAATACTAAATGATTGACTTGACGGACCCAAATAGGTTGGGTCAAATTCCATTGTGGCCAAAAGATTTTGGGTCGTTTTGACCCAACTATTTTGGGTACGTCACGTCCATACCCAAACGATTAAGATTACATTATCCACGTAATTTCAGATATAAAGCACTTGGTAAGCTGCTGCTATATGGCAATCGTATTCCCAACAATATCGAATTTTCAACATAAAATATAAAAAACTTGAATACTATTAACGAGCAAAGTTATAAGTTTGAAGCACATTAGCCTTGTTACTATTTGAATATTCAAGCACAAATTTAGCTCATTATCTTGAGTTCACAAGGTGACAGCATCACCATATGTCATTTGCATGAAATCCTTGGACATCAGATTTATATTCCAATATAACCGTTCGAACCGGTCGAAGTATCCACATACGGTGAACAGTATCTTATATATAGAGTCATGTGGACTTTCCTAAAAGTGAGCTCGTACAATTTGCCCACCCTACTTTAATGTGGAATGAAACAGTTCCGTTGAAAACGTTCACTGTTACGTTTTTGCGCCAAGCCATGAAATACCATGGAACCTATTTTCAAAACGCGGCTCATTCATTATTTAATCAAATAGTCTGGTGAATGCCAAAGCGTACAACTCGCATTACCCAATTTCGAAGCTATAGTTTGACCTCTTTATGAAAGCCCGTTGTGGGCATTGGAACATTTGAAAGTTTAATTCAATCTGCCAGCTTTTGTTGTGGTTGTGTTGAGGTAACGTCGCGCATTTTGTTTCCTAAAGGCTGCAGTTGAACTTTATTAAAAAACAATCGCTGTTTTCCTACATTTTTTTTCGTGCGGATAGAAACGAAAAATTTCCGATTTTAGTTATTTTTACTTATTTCTATTCTTCTATTCTGCTGACCGCCATTATCTTTTTTGTATACATGCTACATCTTCTTTCTGACTATAGGGGAAAGCCAACGGAAAGTCTTCGCGCTTAATTAAGAAACTGTTACAGTTTCCAGTAAACACCTTGATATTAAATTTATTATGGGTATTGAATATTTTACTGAATAGATATGAGTGAGGAAATTGAAGGATTACATCTGCTTGAGTCCGCCTTGTACACAATAGTACAACCATCAGCATTGATCAATTCGGTAATATTTCAATGGACATACAAAATGACCACCCTTTCTGTTGTTCTATCTATGGTTCTCTCAAAACTATTGATCGTTCTTTATAGGTGATAGTTGATAGTTTAGTTTTGTTTGCTTGACCCAAAAAAGGAAATACATGGTCAGAAATATACTAGATCAAAACAACTGATATATTTATATTATAGCTTCTTATTTATCGGGCTAGAGACGGTTTATTTTTTGTCATTTAATACAGGACTAGAACGTTTTGATCAAGTCAAAAAAGAACATCCTGGAATGTACGGACGGATCGTAACCTGAACAAGGATGTTTTCAACTAATGAATGTCGAGTAACGCCAAACTGTTTCTGACCTGGTGGAGAAGATTATTAGGGGTTGACAATAGTGATAGCCCAAGACAACGTAATGGAACAGATGCGCACAGATGCATCAGTTCACTTCCTCGATGTTTGTACCATTTGATGCATAAGTACCATGAGCAGGGCTCGCTTTAGAGCATGAGAGATGACCTGCAAAAAAAAAACCCTTCCAAAAAATTTGCAGGTCAAATCCAAGATGACCTGCAATTGCAAAATTTGACCTGCATTTTTTTAATAAGATTATGTGGTTCTGCCTTCGAATGTGTGATCACGCAATCTTTTTTGATTGTACGAGTGCCGCTAATCCAAGCTTGTTGAAAATTTCTCACCGTTTGAATTTGCCGTTCGTACTTCGAACACAGCGAGCAGTTCATTTCTGTCACAATATCATGTCCGTTTTTTTTCTCCTTTTTCGTAATGTTGAGCCAGTCGTTAAACCCCCACGATCGTACAGTTGATACTTTTGCCATCACACAATTTATTTCATTATTTGGCAGCCCGGCAAATTAATCTGTCAGTTCATTTTGGCCAGTCTCTCAGCAACAAACGAACGGAAATAGGATTCCTAGAACAGCGGCGCACGCATGCATAAGGACAGTAAAGGGAGACAACAGTTCTCTATTTCCAAATAATGCACGAGTAGACTCCCCTGAACATATTTACTTTTGCCATCGATCTGAACTCGACCACGACGATGTATTTTGTGTTGAAAAAGATGAAAAGTTTTCTACCTTTTGGACATGCCGTCGACGAAAATGATCTCCAGAATATCCACTGAACAGAAGATAGGCCACTTTTTTTTTATTTCTTGGTTTACGGATTGAAGGCCCTAAAAATTCGGGTCGGTCGGTCGGAAAAAAAAAAAAAATCTCCATAAAAAAAATTAGCACAACAAAATTAGATTTTTAAATGTTGAAGTAAAAATCATGGCCGGTATCTAGTATGCAAGACAGCTGCCTGCTGAATGTCTGATCAGTGATAAAAGCTTGCATTGTTAACCCATAAAACAAGAAAACGAGATGGAAAGTGAATTGTTGAACGGAATCTTTCTCTTATTCTATTTCTGAACGTTACAATGGTGATGACAGTATCCATGTGATAAAGAAGGGTTGAAAGGTTGGACGCCATTCAATAGATTTTTTTAACACCTGCCATAGGCACAGACCATCAAGGCAGGTCGATGGACGTAAATGACCATGACAATATCCCTGCATTGAAAAATTGTGACATAACACCAAGAATAGTTTAGTTAAACCCGTCATAGGCTAGGCCAGACCGGACAGGTTAATATTAGAAAGGTGGACAGACGTACTTAACAAAGACAATATCCCTATGTCCGAGGGCTGAGGTTAAAAATCATAAAACTGACCTAGCCTTGTATACATTTGTATATGCAACTTTGAAAATGTCTTGACTAATGAAATTCATATCACATATTACTGGTGATGATTGAACAGGTTTCGAAAAATTCGAGTAGAAAACTTTTAGTCATTGAAAATTCAACTGAGGCAAAATATACACTATTCGAATATTTGACCGTTTTGATAACATCCCGCTTTGATAAGTTTTTGATCTATACAAATCTTGACATCGGGAGACGATCGTATCGCTTCTGTGCACTCATATTCATAAGAATATCGAAGACATGTGCACAAACAACACATATCGCGTGCCAAACGACTGCAGAATTTTCGCAAGAATGTCATGTGCGCTTCCGTCTCCGAAATTGGCAGCTTGAGACGTCCTGATCTCCGTTACCATCAAACTGTCGCAGTGTTCGGCTACGATATTTCAGATCGTTTTATCTGAATTGGCTCTGACAAACCGATGAAAAGTGTCACTCCCGTTGTCTATCGACAAATGCAGGAAAATTCCATTAGCTCCCGCCATAAGGCACTCTCCAAGCATTGGGTAAATGCCCAGAAAGCTATACATTTGTGCACAGAATGGCGACTACAACACTTTGCGGAGAGTATTTAGGATAGCGCCGCCACGTGATGGAAGAGTTGTCTTCCCTCGCGGAGAGCTGTTCCAGTCCATCACAGAATTTTGCAACAGGGTTTTCCGGATTTTTTTTTCTTCATTGAGTCGGCGGAGAAAAAAAAGGACCATTTGGAAATTATATTTTTTTTCACAAAACCCGTTTTTTTGGGTCGGCGGATCCGTAAACCAAGAGAAAAAAAATATCTGGCCATAATAACAATTTCTGCCACAGAAATTATGACCTGCAATTTTTTTTTTTTTTTTTTTTTTTTGCAGGCGAATTTTCACATGGCCTGCAACACCTCAAATTTGGCCTGCAAATTGCAATTTGCAGGCCGCCAATTCGAGCCCTGATGAGAATGCACAAGTGAACAAGTTTCGAATACTGAATATCTCGTGGACTTCCGTATACGTAGTTTGAACGGGAAATTATCTTTTGACCTTCACCAAATCTACACGACTTTATGCTGGGAACATACAGCTGTGACACGCAACGGTTCGTACGTTAAGAAAGTTTGCCAGCTCACAGGTTAGTACACTAAGTTTAAGCTGACAAGTTTCTCTCAGCAGTAGTTCGTTAATGATCTATATATGCCGATTTTTCGTTTTAAAGTAGGTGTCCTGCTTGTACAGTAGATACTATCTTGTTCAATTCACATTTTCCAGCACGCTCAAATTTACGCACGTATATTTGCAGTTTTATTACAATATTTCCATGCACTGACGCAGGCGATGTAGAATCGGCCATACCCGATTAACTCGCGAACATTTACTAAAAAAGAGACCAGCCCTATTGAAGGTGTATTCCATGCCACGAACATCTCACGGTGAATCATATTCTGATCGACTGTATAGATTTTAATAATATTGTAAGTTATGGTGGGCTGTTCAAATCACTTTTCGTCCGTGGTCCGTCGTCCGTCAGTCCGTCCGTAAGCAATTCTTGTTATCGCGATTTCCCTGGAACTACTGCTTGGATCTTTCTCAAATTTGGTACACAGGTTATCGTGATTTCTCGGGAAGTACAGCATGGATCTTTCTCCAGTTTGGTACACAGGTTCCCCTTGGGGTCTAGTTGTGCAACATACCTTTATCGGTCCGATTCGAAAATCCAATATGGCCACCAGGCGGCCATATTAGATTTCCCCATGAAAATTTTTTATCGTGATTTCTCAGGAACTACTGCATGGATCTTTCTCAAATTTGGTACACAGATTCCCCTTGTAGTCCGGTTGTGCAAGATGCCTTTTCTGGTCCGATTCGAAAATCCAATATGGCCACAAGGCGGCCATCTGGGATTTCCCCATGAAAGTTTGTTATCGCGATTTCTCAGGAACTACTGCATGGATCTTTCTCAAATTTGATACACAGGTTCCTCTTTGGGTCTAGTTGTGCAAGATACCTTTTCTGGTCTGATTCGAAAATCCAATATGGCCACCAGGCAGCCATCTTGGATTTTCCCTTGAAACTTTGTTATCGTGATTTCTCGGGATGTACTGCATGGACCTTTCTCAAATTTGGTACACAGGTTCCCCTTAGGGTCTAGTTGTGCAAGATACCTTTTTCGGTCCGATTCGAAAATCCAATATGGCCACCAGGCGGCCATCTTAGATTTCCCCATGAAACTTTATCGTGATTTCTCAGGAAGTGCTGCATGGATCTTTCTCAAATTTGGTACACAGGTTCCCCTTGTGGTCCAGTTGTGCAAAATACCTTTCCTGGTCCGATTTGCAAATCCAATATGGCCGCCAGGCAGCCATCTTGGATTTCCCCTTGAAATTTTGTTATCGTGATTTCTCGGGAAGTACTGCATGGATCTTTCTCAAATTTGGTACACAGGCTCCCTTGGGGTCTAGTTGTGCAAGATAACGCTTCAAATTAATATGATATTCCCGAGTTGTGACGTTGCATCACAAGAGTTGGCGGATCAAACGGTGGGGCATGTTCTATATATTTACTATAGAGAATATCCATCCCTTCACCTTCTATATCAAGGAGTTCAAATGATTACGAATTAAAATATATTTCTTCAAATTTTAAATCAGTTTACTTTACTCCATGTCATTGCAAGTGAACTGTCCTACTGTTTCGTCTGCTGACAGGCCGGCTACACGAAGGGATGTCACTCTTGTGACCCGTCACAACTCGACAACTGTAGACTACTGCGTGTTTCGATCCAAGGGAGATAATCAGGATTCAGACACTTTCAAAGTTTCAACATTACTGCACGGACCGGGTCCCTTCATTATTAAGTTTGTACCATCTTACGATTTTTGAGCATGGTATCTTAAAAGAGATATCTCAAACAAGCTCAGTAAGCAGAACAGAATTAGCATTCGTTCCTAATTATAAAATCTTAAGTATGTTTCATAGCTCATGCCAAAGTGTCAAAGAGATTTGTCTTCGCTTCCAGTACCCAATGATGACACGTGCAAAAAAAAACTACAAAACGAAGACGAAGGATCCTCCGGACATTCACTTTCAGACTAACTTTGCTCATTTCACTTGCACTATAACAACCGACATCAAGTACAGTTTCTAGAAATCTTGAAACTCCTGAAACTTAGAAAGATAATATCTTGGTGTTTTCCAGTGTCCCTTTCTCGATCTTTTTCGCTCAAATTCGAAATTCTGCAAACAAAATTACAAATCAATCATTTGTTAGTAACAATGGGCAAAAAGATACTCTTGTCATTAGCTTACAATTATCGAACAATGGTGGGCGCCAAGATCCTTCATGATCTCTCGTTTTATCAAGCAGCTACTTTAGAAGGATTTTAAGTCGAGTAAAAAAAAGACTGTATTTTAGATTATTTGAGAGAAAGCGGTTGTTGTATAAGTTTTAATGCTTTTGGTGTGTTGTTTCATACCTACATTGTTAAATCAAAATTCTTGGATTTTTGCTCGAATGAGTTTAATTTTCTTAAAAATTCTTAAACACGAAATCACAGTTTTGTCCTCTATAGCAGAAGAAATTGAAGCGCCTGATAAATAAGACTTTTCACATCAAACGGAATAGTTTTGAGAAATCTTTGGCTGTTCTTGGCAATTTAAAACTCTGATTGTTTTTTAGCCCACCATCACCAGATGGTGGGCTGTACAAATCGCTTTTCGTCCGTGGTCCGTCGTCCGTCGTCAGTCAGTCGTCCGTCCGTAAACAATTCTTGTTATCGCCATTTCTCAGGAACTACTGCATGGATCTTTCTGAAATTTGGTACACAGGTTCCCCTTGGGGTCTAGTTGCAGATACCTTCAGATTTCACATCCAATATCAGCAGCCATCTTAGATTTCCCCAAAACATTGTTATCGCGATCGTAAACTAAATCTTTCTTGTTTAGTTGTGCAAGATACCGCGATTCGCAAATCCAATATGGCCACTCATCTTGGAATCACGATTTCTCAGGAACTACTGCATGGATCTTTCTCAAATTTGGTACAAAGGTTCCCCTTGGGGTCTAGTCGTGCAACATACCTTTTCTGGTCCGATTGGCAAATCCAATATGGCCGCCAGGCAGCCATCTTGGATTTCCCCATGAAACTTTATCGCGATTTCTCAGGAACTACTTCATGGATCTTTCTCAAATTTGGTAGACAGGTCCCCTTTGGGGTCTAGTTGTGCAAGATACCTTTTCTGGTCCGATTCGCAAATCCAATATGGCCATCAGGCAGCCATCTTGGATTTCCCCATGAAACTTTATCGCGATTTCTCAGGAACTACTGCATGGATCTTTCTCAAATTTGGTACACAGGTTCCCCTTGGGGTCTAGTTGTGCAAGATACCTTTTCTGGTCCGATTCGAAAATCCAATATGGCCACCAGGCAGCCATCTTGGATTTCCCCATGAAACTTGTTATCGCGATTTCTCAGGAACTACTGCATGGATCTTTCTCAAATTTGGTACACAGGTTCCCCTTGGGGTCTAGTTGTGCAAGATACCTTTTCTGGTCCGATTCGCAAATCCAATATGGCCGCCAGGCAGCCATCTTGGATTTCCCCATGAAACTTTGTTATCGCGATTTCTCAGGAACTACTGTATGGATCTTTCTCAAATTTGGTAGACAGGTTCCCGTTGGGGTCTAGTTGTGCAAGATACCTTTTTCGGTCCGATTCGAAAAATCCAATATGGCCACCAGGCAGCCATCTTGGATTTCCCCATGAAACCGTTATGCGATTTCTCAGGAACTACTGCATGGATCTTTCTCAAATTTGGTACACAGGTTCCCCTTGGGGTCTAGTTGTGCAAGATACCTTTTTCTGGTCCGATACGAAAATCCAATATGGCCACCAGGCAGCCACCTTGGACTTCCCCATGAAACCTTGTTATCGCGATTTCTCAGGAACTACTGCATGGATCTTTCTCAAATTTGGTACACAGGTTCCCCTTGGGGTCTAGTTGTGCAAGATACCTTTTCTGGTCCGATTCGAAAATCCAATATGGCCATCAGGCAGCCATCTTGGATTTCCCCATGAAACTTTGTTATCGCGATTTCTCAGGAACTACAGCATGGATCTTTCTCAAATTTAGTACACAGGTTCCCCTTGGGGTCTAGTTGTGCAAGATACCTTTTCTGGTCCGATTGGCAAATCCAATATGGCCGCCAGGCAGCCATCTTGGACTTCCCCATGAAACTTTATCGCGATTTCTCAGGAACTACTTCATGGAACTTTCTCAAATTTGATACACAGGTTCCCGTTGGGGTCTAGTTGCGCAAGATACTTTTTCTGGTCCGATTCGCATAGCCAATATGGCCACCAGGCAGCCATGTTGGATTACGGCATGAAACTTTATCGCGATTTCTCAGGAACTACTTCATGGATCTTTCTCAAATTTGGTACACAATTGTGGTCCAGTTGTGCAAGATATCTTTTCTGATTTGATTCACAAATCCAATGTGGCCACCAGGCAGCCATCTTGTATCGCCATTTCTCAGGAACTACTGCATGGTTGTACCATAAGAACTGACATAAAGTACAGTTTCTTGGAATCTTGAAACTCCTGAAACTTATAAAGATAATATCTTGGTGTTTTCCAGTGTCCTTTTTTCGCACAAATTTAAAATTCTGCAAACAAAATTACAAATCAATTGTTTGTTAATAGTAACAATGGACAAAAAGATTCTCTTGTCATTAGCTTACAATTATCGGACAATGGTGGGCGCCAAGCTCCTTCAGGATCTCTCGTTTATTATAAATTTGCAAAAATGTTTATTTTTCTTATTTAAGAAAAGTCTTGAATAAGTACAAAGTCGGAGCCTCAAAAGAAATAATTTCTCACATTTTCTTAATTTCATTAATTTCTTATGTGGCTCCCACTTTATACTTATTTAAGATTTTTCTTGAATAAGAAAAATATAAACATTTCTGCAAATTTACAAAAAGGAAGCAGCCAAGGAGTTCTCCAAACTTTTCTATTTGATGTGAGAACACTTATTTGTCAGATGCTCAGATGTATCGTGCTATAGACACATGATAGAGGACAGAACTGTGACTTTTTATTTAAATTTTTGTAAAGAGTATTAATCTCATTCAAGCTGATTTTTTTTGCTGTGTACGTGCTTTTGGATTCTAACATCATACTGATAAAGATTGAGCGTTTCTGTCCTTAGGTAACGCAAGAATTTCAAGAAGCATGATGATTTGTGTTCTAGTGGGTCTAACAGTGGTGCTACTCGGTAAGAACATAAAGTGGCATACTTATACAAACGGAGCACAATATGGTGACATATCTATAACATATATATTAAATCAACAAACCAGTCTCATTTATTTCAGCACCGTATATACATATTGATGTATGTAAAGAGTAAATTGTTATCTCACGGCCTCTCTCGTGCAGAATACTTTAATTTATCGTTTTCGTGCTGATTTAATCTACTTAATCATAATTCGAGAGATTATACCTGATGAAATCGCTCTGACAGGTATATTCAAATATTGCAGGAAAAACTGCAGCAGCCGAATCTAAACCCAGTGGTAAGTAATATTACAGAATACTTAACGAATAATATGACATGTTTAAAACTAATATTTTTGCCCTTGATTCAGTGGATATATGTTGAACAAACAATTTTAAATATGAATTATGATCATTTGAATCAGCTCCAAGTCAACTTATGTCAACAAAAATGAAGATGATTACTGTCACTCATTACAAATATTTCCATTATCTTTATGTCTATGATATGAGGATTACAAGCGTCTGGTCCATCATTCATAATTCAGCCGTCGTCCATTAAAGATAATCCGCATCCATAATCCAAAGATCTATTCCGATGCCCACCAGGATAGTACCACATTGATATCATCTCAAATCTGTCATTGGATATTCCCGATGTAGAAGTCTTGCCACGATGAAGTTTTTACCATTTTCTAACAATTGTATCAAGCTCAGAATCTTCTTCCTACTCTTTAAAAAAACTTGAGTGAACTGTTCCACTCAAGTTTGAGTGAAATGTACCTGTTCACTCAAACTTGAGTTACTTTTCACTCACCTTCACTCAAGTTGAGTGGGATCAATTTCCACTCTACTCAAGTTAAGTGCATTTAACTCAAGTTGAGTGAAATGTAACTCAAGTTGAGTGAAAATCTCACTCAAGTATTGAGTGGAATCAATTTCCACTCTTACTTGAGTGACATTTCACTCAACTTTTTTTTAGAGAGTATGGACAAAGTGTAGTTTTCATAAGTTATACTATTTAATTCAAATGTCTCCTAAACGTTACGAATGTCTTTTCTTGGGCATATCTTCAATATGCTCGTCATTTCGAGCTGTAATACGAGCATTTAATCAGATCAGAGCTCTCTCATTGCAGTTTGCCCGGCTGGTCTCCCGCAAGTTCTCTGTAAAGCTGACCCGTGTCAAGTAGCGACAGTATGCAAAGCTTACCCCGGGGCTGAATGTAGGTAGGTACGGGTATATATGTTCGTCACAGATTCACATATCCGCGTATGAACCAAGGGAGAAATAGCATCAGTGGACGATCACCTACAGTGGTGGAGGGGAATAGAACGGCGTAATCTGAGGAGATGTTATATGACCTCATTAAATATAAAGGAGGACGGAAATATTGGTGACGTCTGGCGACTAAATTTTAAAGGAAAGCCTCCCTAGGTACCTGACATTTAGAATAGAATAAGAGCCTTGGTATCTCAGCGGCGCTTTTATTGCAGGTGTTCATGTAGAAATTACCACATTAGTAACCACATCGCCCCTAGTACCGGATAAAGCATAATTAGGTACACTAGCTCGGGAGCTGTGATGACATCAGTTCAAATAACTAAACTCTTCTGATGTTAATGGATGAGCATCGAGGGCGTCCGATGGAGTGAACGCCTCAACATTGGGTAAACATGTAAATGAAAGAATACCCAGAAAATTAACCTGTAATTCCCGATGTCATGCGGTAATTTTCCCACCAAGACAATAAATCTAGACATATTTGTCAAATGACGTGCGCAGAAGAGATGGGCCCGCGAGAGCTGACAGTCACCCAGCCGAATGCTACCGTACACAGATGATAAATTGGTAAGATATGTAACAAGTGGCGAATATTTGCAATGTTTGACGACTAAATCAACCGTATGTCTCCACAGGAAAGCCTCCCTAGGCACCTCAGATTCAGGCTAGTGTACGGAGGATTCTAAGACATGGTCGTGGTATCTCAACAGCGCTTTCATTGCAATTGTTTATGTGGAAAAACGCCTGCACTTGGGGTTAAACGTGGTAAATGCAAGAATACAAAGAAAAATTGAACTGTGCTGCCCGATGTCGTGCGGTAACTTTCTCACCAAGACAATACACCTACATATATTTGTCAAGTGACATGCACAGATCTAGAGATCGGACCTCGGGTATTGGTAATGAATGCCCGCCGAACTTCAAAGTAAATTCGAGTGCCGCCCTTAAAACCTCTGGATAAGTAAGTGCAAACTGCAAACTATTGCACTAAAAACTACTCGTCTACTGGGAAGGTTTATTGAACGAGAATACCCGAAGTATAAATGAGACCCATAATCCATGTAAAATGCCAAACAAAGCCAGATAGACCGTTCCAAAATGTCCGTCTCCAAGCGTATGAATACTCTATTCACCAGCGCATTACATGCACATGATATATGCAGGACAAAATGGAATATCGAGACTCACTAAATAACTTATTCTATCAGGAACCTCTGAATTAACTAAGTGAATTGATCTTTCCGATATGTATATATCAGGGGCGTCGGAAGCAAATTCAAAGTGGTACGGCCACTATCATAGCACTTTAGGCGAGGGTCCAGGGGCCGCCTAGGCCCCGGAAGCTCCTGGGGTCTAGATCGTCGGAGACGCGTTCTCAGCGATTTTTGGCGCATAAAATCACTCTGCAATGAAGAAGTGTATTTTTAGTTCTTTCCTAATCCTTTTACCATGAAAACGCAATCGATGGTGGTTTTCTGCGATGCTGAATTATAAAAAAATTATGTACACTAAAGTATGTAACTTAAACACATTGTGTAGACGTAACCGATATAATTATTATGGACAATGAGATGTTGATAAATTCATTGCAGAAGTAACGCCATCTATATTCATGATTTAGCTACCTGAGCTTATACTTCCGCAATAATAAAGCTGGCGCTCGTAGTTTTTATAACGGGCCATGACGGCTAGCAGTAAATTATTTCATGGACAAGGGACGCAAACAGAAAACGAGAGATCCTGAAGGATCTTGGCGCCCACCATTGTCCGATAATTGTAAGCTAATGACTAGAGGATCTTTTTGTTCATTGTTACTAAGAACAAACGATTGATTTGTAATTTTGTTTACAGAATTTCGAATCTGAGCGAAAAGGATCAGAAAAGGCCACTGAAAAACACCAAGATATAATCTAAGTTTCAGGAGTTTCAAAATTTCTAGAAACTGTACTTATGTCAGTTGTTATAATACAAGAGAAATGAGCAAAGTTAGTCTGAAAGTGAATGTACATGTACGGAGGATTCTTCGCCTTTGTTTCGTATTTTTTTTTTTTTTTTTTTTTGCACGTCTCATCATTGGGTACTGGACGCGAAGACCAATCTCTTTGACACTTTGGCATGAGCTATGAAACATACTTAAGATTTTGTAATTAAGAACGAATGCTAATTCTGTTCTGTTTATCAGACTATTTTGAGATATCTCTTTTAAGATACCATGCTCGAAAATAGTAAGATGGTACACTACTTAATACTGAAGAGATCTGGTCCGCGCAGTAATGTTGAAACTTCGAAAGTGCCTGAATCCTGATTATCTCTCTTGGATCGAAACATGCAGTAGTCTACAGTTGTCGAGTTGTGACGTTGAGTCACAAGAGTCACGTCCCTTCATGTAGCCGACCCGACGGCAGACGGACCTGTGTACCAAATTTCAGAAAGATCAATGAAATATTTCCTGAGAATTCACGGTAACAATGTTTCAAGGGGAAATTCAAGATGGCCGCCTTCTGGCCATATTGGATTTTGGATTCGGACCCAAAAAGGTTTCTTGCACAACTAGACCATAAGGGGAACCTGTGTACCAAATTTCAGAAAGATCCATGAAGTACTTCCTGAGCAATCACGATAACAAATTTGCATGAGAAAATCCAAGATGGCCGCCTGTTGGCCATATTGAATTTTCGAATCGGACCAGAAAAGGTATCTTGCACAACTAGACGACAAGGTGAACCTGTGTACCAAATTTAACAAAGATCCATGCGGTAGTTCCCGAGAAATCGCAATAACAAAGTTTCATGGGGAAATCCAAGATGGCCGCCTGATGGACATATTGGATTTTGGAATCGGTCCAGAAAAGGTATCTTGCACAATTGAACCTGTGTATCAAATTTGAGAAAGATCCAGACAGTACTTCCTGAGAAATCATGATAAAAAAAATTCATGGGGAAGTCTAAGATGGCTGCCTGGTGACCATATTGGATTTTCGATTCGGATCGAAAAAGGCATCTTGCATATTGACACCCTAAGGGGAACCTGTGTACCAAAATTGAGAAAGATCCATGCAGTAGTTCCTGAGAAATGACAATAAAGTTTCATGGGGAAATCCTGGTGGCCATACTGGATTTTCAAATCGTACCAGGAAAGGTATCTTGAACAACTAGATCCTAAGGGGAACCTGTGTACGAAATTTGAGAAAGATCCATGCAGTAGTTCCTGAGAAATCGCGATAACAATGTTTCATGGGGAAATCCAATATGGCTGCCTGGTGGCCATATTGGTTTTTCGAATCGGACCGAAAAAGGTATCTTGCACAACTAGACCCCAAGGGGAACCTGTGTACCAAATTTTAGAAAGATCCATGCAGTAGTTCCTGAGAAATCGCGATAACAAGGTTTCATGGGGAAATCCAAGATGGCTGCCTGGTGGCCATATTGGTTTTTCGAATCGGACCGAAAAAGGTATCTTGCACAACTAGACCCCAAGGGGAACCTGTGTACCAAATTTTAGAAAGATCCATGCAGTAGTTCCTGAGAAATCGCGATAACAAGGTTTCATGGAGAAATTCAAGATGGCTGCCTTGTGGTCATATTGGATTTTCGATTCGGGCCGAAAAAGGTATCTTGCACAACTAGACCCCAAGGGGAACCTGTGTACCAAATTTGAGAAAGATCCATACAGTACTTCCTGAGAAATAACGATAATAAAGTTTCATGGGGAAATCCAAGATGGCTGCCTGGTGGCCATATTGGATTTTCGAATCGGACCAGAAGAGGTATCTTGCTCAACTAGACCCCAAGGGGAACCAATGTACCAAATTTGAGAAAGATCCATGCAGTAGTTCCTGAGAAATTGCAATAACAAGGTTTCAAAGGGAAATCCAAGATGGCTGCCTGGTGGCCATATTGGATTTTTCGAATTGGACCAAAAAAGGTATCTTGCACAACTAGACCCCAAGGGGAACCTGTGTACCAAATTTGAGAAAGATCCATGCAGTAGTTTCTGAGAAATCGCGATAACAAGGTTTCATGGGGGGAATCCAAGATGGCTGCCTGGTGGCCATATTGGATTTTCGAATCGGACCAAAAAAGGTTTCTTGCACAACTAGACCCCAAGGGGAACCTGTGTACCAAGTTTGAGAAAGATCCGTGCAGTAGTTCCGGAGAAATCGCGATAACAAGATTTCAAGGGGAAATCCAAGATGGCTGCCTGGTGGCCATATTGGATTTTCGAATTGGACCAAAAAAGGTATTTGGCACAACTAGACCCATAGGGGAACCTGTGTACCAAATTTGAGAAAGATCCATAAAGTAGTTCCTGAGAAATGGCGATAACAAGAATTGTTTACGGACGGACGACGGACGACGGACGACGGACGGACGACGGACCACGGACGAAAAGTGATTTGAACAGCCCACCATCTGGTGATGGTGGGCTAAAAATGTGAGAAAACCCCTCTACCCCGTCCGTCATTACAGTTACTTGCAGGAATTACTTGAAGAACGAAGTACTTGCGGCAAAATTATGGTGGGGGGGGGGGGAAGCGGGGGGCTAAAGCCCCCACGAGACCCACGCCCCCTTCCTATTTCGAACACTTCTCCGGGCCTGCGAGCGAGCGAAGAAACAACTCGCGAAGGAGCAAAGCTACCAAGCGGGGGAGAGTCTGAGGGGGTGGTACCCCCTCGCAGCGATAGCACTTTTTATTGAAAAAAAAATCATGTCACCAAATGGCGCTCACAGAGAGCATCTGAGCAGTGTTTTGTTCCCGATAGGATATACGTCAGAACAGTGTAAAAAGTGAGTTCAGGAGATGCAACATGAAAATAGTATAAGGCGCTATATTGAGCTCCTGTTTCAGAGCTCGTTAGGCCGTATATTGTTTGAAATACAAGGTCGGGTACGGACCTATAGGTAGCATGCAGCCAGAAACAACCTAGCGTGTAGGCATATGATATATCGGACAAGCGAACAACGGAATTCGTATGAAGAAAATTAATTTCTTGTTTCGTTGAAATAATTACGTGAAAACCAACCCACATCATGTATATTAACGTACGTGTTACTTTCCATGCACGATCGAAATTGTTCCAAGAGGGTTAACCGTTGTTCAGAGCCGTTAACGAATTCAATGGCGCTCTGGACCGATCAGACTTATTCAACTTGGAAGCTATCAGAACTGCTTTCAGTTCTAGTTTGTTTTTTATTTTGTTTTCTTCTTGCTTTATTTCTTTCGTATTTTTTTTTCTTCTTTTTTTTTTTTTTTTTTTGCGCAAAAGTGGTACGGCCATGGCCGTACCTGCCGTACCGCTTGCGACGCCCTTGTATATATCGAAGTTAATTAGCATCTTAACAAAATTGATCCTGAACTATACATAAATATCACTTATCTATTTACTTCCATAGATCCAATTACTGTGGCGGTTGCAATGCGGAGTTTTTTGTCGAAAATCAGAAGGTCGATTGTTCAGGTAAGTTAGAAAGTGCCACAGTAATATAAAGACAAATACATGTCTGTATATTCTACGTTTCAATGTTTTATGGCATCTTTGGGAATAAATCAATTTGAGTTATCATAATCATGTTTACTGAAGCCTCAATATGAACTACGCAACAATTACCAACGGTTCACGGATGCCTTTGCACCATGAGTTTACAGTAATATGTTTGTTGGACAGTTCTTCAGATCCACTGACCTAATGCATATTTTTCTGATTCAGTCTGCCTGGGAGGGAAGCCAGTTTTAACATGCGAAAGCGCGTGTCGGTATGCCCGTCCAGCGCGGGGATATTTTTGTTTGTAAGTATTGACTTCATACCAACAATTAGTAGTAATTTCTCAGTCCATTCCTCAGATTTACCATATAAAGTGAGAAATCAGGAAAACACTGCTGCCCTAGAATCAGACGCCAATGCAGTTAATAGATTTATCCACCATTGGATAAATGTTTGAATGAGGTATATGGGAGTCAGAGTCATGTTTTGGAACCATGTATATTTTTTTATTAATTTGCACGTGACTTCCGAAGTGCCTCAATAAACACTTATTATGGTATCATCATATTCCGGTATCACACACATAATACACACATAATATGATAATGGAAGGTACGCAGTCAGAAAAAGGTTGATCACCTTTTTATGGTGATGATGCCAGGTAATTGCCCTTTAAAGGTGATGAAAAAGGCTGATGACCCAGGTCGTCACCATTTTAGGGTGATAAGTATCACCTTTTTTTCTGGCTATGCATGACGCTACTATCCTGGTGGCGAATTAAGAACACTAAATCCAGTCATACATATTCAGCTAGGTTTAATAGGGAAATTCGCATGTGGATTTATGGTGTACTTATATTGTTGACCTTACTTCTATAGGCCCGACTTTTGTGGAGAAACGTGCACGATGAAATTTGAGAAACGTAAGTCCATGTTTATTCGAAAATATTTAGTACCCGTATATAGACTGATGATTTCGTCATAAAATTTAGTAAGTATACCTCTAAAACTTAAAAATTGACTTAACTTAATATATGAATATCCCTATTAAAATATTGCCCATAACCTCTAAGAATTCAAATTTCTAACAACAATTTATATCACCTTCATATGCCTTGTCCGCTGAATACCATTTCGCCTGCTGGATACAGTTTGCTGACTCAGATAAGCTGATATGAACCACGACTATAAGTAACGGACTTCAAATTCGACCAATGGTTGGGTTGGATTAGTGTAAATATTCAGATGATGATAGATGCATGATGCATAATATCTTATAACCCCAAAAGCAAATTCGTCTTCAATATCTGGATTGTGATTGGTTAAAAGTTCGGGTCGTATAAACCCGTACACTCCGAGTGATGTCTTGCTACTCGGGGTATATAAAAAAACCCAGCCCACGTGCGATTGGAATCGCCGCTCTCGCCTCGAAAGTTCTGCTGACCATATCTCAATATGTATGGAATAACTTTCGCCCACTCGTCAAAATTTAATGGAATAACATCATAGTGCATCATTTTCACTGAAGTGTCCGACATATAACCCATCAAAAGGTGTCATTTGTTCCAAAAACAAAGGTCGTTTTCCAAACGAAACAGATCGAAATGAACTGATGTGTGTTGTGGCGCGTATCTCGCAGCGCAGTAGCAAAATGCGGACAGTTTCGTAATCGAAATGGTCTGCTGAATTTGTCCGTTGTACCGTTGGTTCTAAATGATAAATCTTTATTCAATATTTTTGCTATGACATAAAACAAACCTTGAGGGATAATAACGCCTCAGGGTATGTAACTTTCCATACACCCGGGAGAAAACCTGAATAACTTATAATATACCGTGATTATGTCATACCTAATAAGAGATGTTAGAAACCGTGCGTATTACTTTATTATATGACCTCTGTCAATATTACATTTCCATTTCTGATAGTGTGTCCTGACCTGACCAGACCTGTGCAGTGTATGTTTCCTGCCTGTGCCAGGGCTTTATGTGCCTCTCACCACACCTGCGTGTAAGTCATTTCTTTATGCTACACGTAACGTGTCTAGTTCTGTTTAACTCGAGTTAGTGCCCGCCATATTTTTTAAATCTCTATAGAGTTCGAAAGAACCGTAACAATCAAAGCGTAAGTTAGATGCATTTAACTCTGGATAACGACATGCGAATTAATTTTCCTTTCAGCACACGTTGCAGTGATAAGCATTTTAAGAATAAATCAGCATAACGGCTTGCTGCCATCATCGATTTTTTTTTACAGATTTTCTCTTGCAAGAAACAAAGGTGTTTTTTCTTTATTTTGTGCCAGTTAGAATTATAGCTAACTGTCAAACGCAAAATATTTTTCCATTTTTGATACCGAAATTCACGGACTGCCGGGTCTGACATCTATGACATCGATCAATTCCCAGATGAGCCATATATATCATCGAACACACAGAGTTACCTCCCTTTCGTGTTGATCCACTGATAAGCTTGGCATAATGCAGAAGCAAAGTAACTCCGAATAAACTTAATAAACGCATGGCGACAGTCTCAGTATTTCGACAAAATTTTATTTGTCATCTTCAGGATGTGATTTAACAGCAGTTACAGGCTCTTATATACAAAAGCGACTAACAAAGACTGAAATGGTTAGATACACAAAATTAGAGGGCAATAGCCAATCAGATAATATGTGAACATAACAAGGTAAACATGAGTGGCAAATAGGCATGACAAGGAATACACATAGGCTTGGCAATACACAATCGAAATGGCAATAGTTTGATAAAGATTAATAGTGACGGGTGGTGATTTATTGAGGTGTGTGAATGTGTATAGAGTGGCAGCAGAAATGTCAATCAGGGGAATAAACACAAGTGAAACAGAGATTAGAAAAAAAGAAGAAAATATGTATTAAGTTGATTAGAGAAACGTAACAAAGGTACATGTATAGAGGATTGAAATCGGAAATAAAATATAGAGAATTAGATAGTTACAGAATGGGAAATGCTGAATTATATTAAGCTATTAATTAACAAGACAAGGAATACACACACCACAGAAATACTGGATGGCTGTATTATCTTATCTAAACAGTGATTGATGGAATAAAAAATATATATAAAAAGAATAAAAAAATAAAAAACATTGAAATTGGCAACAAAATACCAAAATAATAAACAGTAGTCTACCTGAATAACTGTAGCTCTTTCGAATAACGAATGGTGTAAAAGCTTCGAAAGAGCTACAGTTATTCAGGTAGACTACTGTTTATTATTTTGGTATTTTGTTGCCAATTTCAATGTTTTTTATTTTTTTATTCTTTTTATATATATATTTTATTCCATCAATCACTGTTTAGATCAGCCATCCAGCATTTCTGTGGTGTGTGTATTCCTTGTCTTGTTAATTAATAGCTTAATATAATTCAGCATTTCCCATTCTGTAACTATCTAATCCTCTATACATGTACCTTTGTTACGTTTCTCTAATCAACTTAATACATATTTTCTTCTTTTTTTCTAATCTCTGTTTCACTTGTGTTTATTCCACTGATTGACATTTCTGCTGCCACTCTATACACATTCACACACCTCAATAAATCACCACCCGTCACTATTAATCTTTATCAAACTCTTGCCATTTCGATTGTGTATTGCCAAGCCTATGTGTATTCCTTGTCATACCTATTTGCCACTCATGTTTACCTTGTTATGTTCACATATTATCTGATTGGCTATTGCCCTCTAATTTTGTGTATCTAACCATTTCAGTCTTTGTTAGTCGTTTTTGTATATAAGAGCCTGTAACTGCTGTTAAATCACATCCTGAAGATGACAAATAAAATTTTGTCGAAATATTGAGACTGTCGCCATGCGTTTACTAAGTTTATTCGGAGTTACTTTGCTTCTGCATTACCTCCCTTTATTATATGTTTTTTACTCCATGGTATGTCTCTCGGACATTTGCCGTTGATGCAAATTCTCTATGGATATTCACTACACTGTCAGAATGATTGGGTCAAATTGACCAGGTATTTAGGCGTATAGACATGACAGACCCAACGAAATTGGGTCAAATTCCATTGTGAACCAAACATTTTGGGTCCTTTTGACCCAACTATTTTTAGTACGTCGCGTCTATACCCAGCAATCATTTTGGGTCTTTTTGACCCAACTATTTTGAGTATGTCGCGTCAAAACCCGAACATTCTGACAGTGTACAACAAAATCACGTTATTGAAGTTACGATGGATGCGAGGACATGGGAAATGGACAAAACTGTGGTTGCCAGCGACATTAGCCTGTAGAGTCTACTCTAACGATATGAATGTCAATTTTTCTTAAAGTAATTGCCATAGTCTAGTGTTTCCGAAAATAGTATACATGTAATTTTGAACTATACAATGTTTGCTCCTGGCAAGAATAAATAAATTAATTTATTCTAATCATTTATATTCGCAGATCTACCTATTGTGGAGGGTGTAACGCTGAGTGTGTTCCCCAGGGAATTGGCTACTAACTGATGGGATATAACCTAACCACTGGTTACTCACAGAGAATTCGAAACACTTAAACTACTCAAAATGCCATTGAATTAGGGCACTGGTTAATTTTATTAATAAAAAATTCTTATGAAAATTCTCGTGCACATTTTCACCACACTTCTCAGCTTATCATAATGTTCCTGTTAATGCGGTTCCAGGAGAATAACTGACAGGTGTAAAGAAAGAATATCTAAAACGTGTCAGTTAACAAATTAGACCCTATCTAATAATCTGTTTAAAACATTTTCACCTGATTTGCAACTCAGTTATTAAAGACATGTTTTCCAGGGGAGAATCTCAGAGAATGGACCTTATTTCCTGGAACATATTTTTATGGGCCATATGGTTACTGCATATTTTCCACATGAACAGTTGTAAAAAGAGCGCGGCTGAGATAACATGCCTACTTCTTAGAATTCTCCGTATTCTATTCTGAATGTGAGGTGCCGAGGGAGGCTTTCTCGTGGAGACATGAATGATTATCCGTCGTCAGACGTCAATATTCCCCACCTCTTGCATATCTCACCAATTTATTATCTGTATATGGTAGCATTCTGCTGGTGGACTGTTAATTCCTGATTCTCCGACACAAGTCATTTGACAAATATATGTATGTTTATTGTCTTGGTGGGAAATTTACCGTACGACGTCGGGCATTAAAGTTCAGGTTTTATGTGTATTCTGTCATCTGCTATGTTTACCCCATGTTGAACAGTTTACTCCTTAGGACACCCTCGATTCTCATCCATTAACGTCAGATGGATTACTTATTTCGAGCTGATCTGTCATCACAGCTCCTGAGCTAGCGTATCTAATTCCGCTAGCATGGAAGAAAATCGGGATCACCATACTGGTTATGAACATAGAGCAGTCATAATAATGTATCAAAGAATAATGCTCAATACGCAGGGAAATGCGAAGGTTTTTTTTAATTGGAATTCACGAGCTGGTAGAATACATATAAATTCCTGAGTTTATACTGTATTAAGTAAGTTTGTGTTCTGATATTTTTGAGCCCATTCAAAATATTAACTGATGCTTCTTCCTCGAATATATCTGTATGCATATATATATAGGTGTGTAGTCGTACTTGAATATGAAAGAAATCGATGATGGATAGCACCTACGTCAACCCGATGACTTAATACCAGGTTGCGTTAGGCAAAAAATGAGTAAATAACATTTTTAACTAAGCTTCAGAAATGCAACTAGAGTAGGTGGTAACAAATGTTTATCATTAAGAGAACAGGACCAGTTAGAGAACATGCAGGACCAGCAAGAAAATTAAATTAAATAATTTCCGCGTCCATAATCCAAATACCTAAATTGTATAAATGCATTTGTATCAAATTGAAAGAACAAATCATAGTGTTCATACAACTAGTCTAGTTTCCTGCCAGAGAGAAGCGGTCGACAGTTTTTAATGATGCCAGCAAAGACATAATGATGTTTCAAAAATATCAAATCCTTACCGCTGATCATTATTTTCAATCCATATGATGTTCATTATTAAGTCGATATCTAGTCACGCTTTGATTGAGACTGTTCATATGAACACCACGAGGAACTTGAAATACATAGCTTGACACGGCCCCTAGCCCCGGGTTAAGCGAAACTAGTTAAGAAACGTATCGCTTTAGATCATGGACGCCTCGCTCATATTTTGCTTTCAGCATGCAGTGTGTTTCGTCAAATCTGAGAAACTTCGAGTGGATGCGCTTGGTGATATAGCCCTGTTTTACATTCAATAATTTGTTGTGACGTTGATTATAATTGTCACATTTAACACAGGATTCAGCAAATGCTACTAGGCGAGATAGGTATACGCCATATGCCGGCCCCTTTGGTATATTTATGTCTCCCCCAACTATGTTGGGGGGAGACATCTAGTGTTTGTGCTGTCTGTCTGTCTGTCTGGATGTATGTCCGTCCCCTTGCCTTGTCTGCAAGATATCTTGAGAACTACTGGATGGAATTTCATCAAACTTGGATGGAAGCTTCATTGGGATAGCCCCCTCATTTGATTAGGTTTTGGTGTGTGTGCGTGCGTTCATCCGTGTCCAGTGTCTGTCCGTCCGCTCATCTAATTGTACATGTATATACAGGCCTTGTCTACAAGATATCTTGAGAACTACTGGACGGAATTTTACCTAACTTGGATGAAAGCTTCAGTGGCATAGCCCCCTCATTTGATTAGGTTTTGGTGTGCGTGCGTGCATTCATCCGTGGCTGGTGTCCGTCCGTCCGTTCATCTACTTGTACATGTATATACAGGCCTTGTCTGCAAGATATCTTGATAACTACTGAACGGAATTTCACCAAACTTGGATGGAAGCTTCAGTGCGATAGCCCCCTCATTTGATTAGGTTTTGGTGTGTGTGCGTGCATTCATCCGTGTCCTGTGTCCGTCCGTCCGTCCATCTACTTGTACATGTATATACAGGCCTTGTCTGCAAGATATCTTGAGAACTACTGGACGGAATTTCACCAAACTTGGATGGAAGCTTCATTGGGATAGCCCCCTCATTTGATTAGGTTTTGGTGTGCGTGCATGCGTTCATCCGTGTCCGGTGTTCGTCCGTCCGTCCATCTACTTGTACATGTATATACAGGCCTTGTCTGCAAGATATCTTGAGAACTACTGGATGGAATTTCACCAAACTTGGATGGAAGCTTCATTGAAATGGCCCTATGATCTAATTAGGTTTTGGTGTGAGCTAGTGTTTGCGTGGGTCCATGCAAAATGTGCTTATCTGTCTGTCCAATTTTTGTTCACTCCATATCTTGGAAACTACTGAAGGCAGATGCATGAAACTTCTATACGGTACAGCATGTATACTATAGGTGTGGCTCTTGTATGTTTTGCATCTTTCCTATAATGTGATCAGCTTCGAAATAATTGATGCTTCACAATTACATGTATTTCACATTGGTGGGACGCTGTAGATGTCGGCAATCCACTCATTGCTATATAAATCCCGACTCCTCACTGGGTTACTGCAACAATGAAAATCGCCTCTTTGCAATTATTATTTTTAGATGCGCAGCTTTGTTTAGGATACTTATTGCTACATTCATTTTATAACACTTTCCCTTAAATTATGTGCCCACTCAGGTTGGGGGAGACGTATGTTTTTTCTTAAAAAACAACCAGTATAGCCTTCATGCCGGAGCGGCAACTCAAGGGTCAAAGCGGAACCTCTAGTACTGTCCAGATAGGGATAGTTTACAATCTCGAAATTGTAATCATTTCTATTGTCGTATACTCGACGAGAGAGAAGAACCAATAAGAGAACAGAACCAGTAAGATAACAGAACCAGTAGGAGAACAGGGCCAATGAGGAAACGGCATAGGAAGAGGTAGGACCAGTAAGTGAACGGGTCCAGTACAAGATAGGTCCCGGTAAGGGATGAACGCCTTTAATATATGTCCAGAAACATACTCAGTGAACATGTTAAGTAAGAGAACAGGAAGAATACGTGAACAGGACCCACGAGAAGATTGGATCTGTGAGATAACAGTTCCCGTAACAGGATCATGGAGTTGAACTTTACATACAAATTAATTAAACATGCCTGATTTTTTTTAACTAGGTTGATTAGCCAAATTCTACGACAAATTAGAGTAATGATAAACGGAAAATTATATACGTATCTGTATTTGTCGTCTAGTTGTGTGCAATCAAATCGTCTAGTCCGTCATTCAATATTTAGCCGTCATCCATTAAAGAATTCCCGCGAACTAAGATAGATGGATTATAGCCAACATACTACGTAAACGTTGCATATTCCGCTCATGGAAAACCAGTATAAAGTTTGAATAATCGTGAATATAAACAATCAAAAATTGATTACAATATCAACAACAACAAAATGTTATTGTTTCCAATAACGAAACAGCCGACACGGGCATCTTTTTACTCATCATGGTAACGTTTTTGAAGTCCGATCAAAATATAATTACACTATATGTTGCAGAAATTTACTGTGAATCTGGAGATAACTAGCAAAATAAATTTCTCACGTGATCTTCGTCGAAAGTTCCGATGCTGGCGAGGGCGCCATTGCGTATACGGTACGTATTTTGTGTGGATAAGCAATGATTTGCGTTATTCTGCTTTATTTTCGAGTTAAACGATATCTGTACATCGTGTTATAATAGTTACTGCCTCATTTTTTGGACGATTTAGGCCTTGATTTTGTTAGGGTTTTTTTTCACTCAGTTGAAGTATGTTCCACACACAGGCCCGCGAGACAAGAGTTTTGGGGGATGTGGGCGGTAGTATTACGGTGAAGTGTCGAAATATGGGGTCTCTATATATAACCCCATGCTTTATATAAATCCACATCAAGGTGGGAAACGGACTTTGGGTGAATCAAGAAATAAGCGGTTTACCGCCAAACAAAATACATCAGAGTATTCTACAAGTATCACTGTATATATTCCCGTCGTCAAATTAGTAAATTTGTGCAATTTTTTACCTTTACCGGGCGATTCAAAATCCAACCTAACTGTCCATCCATCTAGGAACAGTTAGATTATCGCGCGCTTCGTTCTCAATTCTGATTGGTCAGTCTCGACACGCCTCCGGCAAGAGAGGTCATGCACTGATCAGCTGTTGAGACTGACCAATCAGAATTGAGAACGAAGCCCGCCATAATCTAACTGTTCCTAGATGGATGGACAGTTAGGTTGGATTTTGAATCGCCCGGCAAAGGTAAAAAATTGCACAAATTTACTAATTTGACGACGGGAATATATAAAGTGATACTTGTAGAATATGCTGATGTATTTTGTTTGGCGGTAAACCGTTTATTTCTTGATTCACCCAAAGTCCGTTTCCCACCTTGATGTGGATTTATATAAAGAATGGGGTTATATATAGAGATCTCATATTTCGACACTTCATCGTAATACCACCGCCCACACCCCCCAAACCTCTTGTCGTTCGTTTCGTTGTTCAGAGTCAAAGCCGAAGTGGCAAAACGGGGTATTCTGATTTCGAGCTTACATGTAGCTGCAACAGCAATTACAACAGCAACGGTAAATTTCCTTTCATGTGATCAGAGATATAAAGATAGGATAAAAACTGTAGTTAAAGTCGATTTTCGGAAAAAGAGAATCTTGGCTCTAAAGGGAGCTATTTTCACCGAATATGTATGAAACGATGTTCCAGTTTGACATACATCAGAAACTGCATGGTTCTTCGGACCAGTTTTGATAATATAATTTATTACAAGTGATACAGGTTGCATCTAACAGGCGTGGTTCTTGCACTATGCTGGTCTTGGCCGTGTTACACACACGTAACGACAACTGTCCTTGAATTCATTCGATATGCTAAAAATGTCTCGTAACCAACTTCTCTCACGTTCAAGGAATGGAAAAGAGAGAATATCCACGCATGTCCTTACAATACCCCATGACCAGGTCATTCTCCGAACATTCACAATGGCTGCAGTCGTCGGTAGATTTGAACCCTTCAACTGACCGCCATAATCTCAGAAACCTGGCCCTTGATTGATCACTTCTCTGGAAAACGATAAAAATTCCACTAGATTGTAACAAAACTTTGTTAGCAGGCAGAGATATATTATTACTGTAAATACATTGTCATTTTAAATAATGATAGCAGCTCGGAGCTTCATTTGTGTGAGAGAATACTCGTCAATGATACCGAATCGACGACAGGAACACGATGTCTTGTCGGGATCATTTTTAACAATTGAAGGGTTTTCGCTTCCAATAAACTAGCGTGTGTTTATGTATTTGATTTTAGGCCTGCTTGAAAGAATGGGTGATGGTTACCCGAGAATAACTCCCTCGGACGTGACGGTAGTGAACACGATTTTCGTTTGAAAGTGAAATGGGTGAAAGTTATTGTTATGTGCTGTAAAAATGCTGAAGTTTCATATCATGCGAAATGGTGATTGTCAATTGCTCTAAACTGGATTTATTCAAGTTTGAAAACGGTCGAATGTATGGCAAGCCGTTTCAGTATTTAATCGGTTATTCCACATATGTGTAAAACTTTTGCACATATGTACAAAAGAATTCCACATATGTGTAAAAAACAGTTTTTAGACATATGTGCAAAAGTTTTACACATATGTTGAAAAGTTTTACACATATGTGGAAAAGTTTTACACATATGTGGAAAAGTTTTACACATATGTAAAATAAATTAACTATTTCACATATGTTGAAAAGTTTTATACATATGTGCAAAACTTTTACACATATGTCAAATAAAGTGTTTTTCCACATATGTGCAAAAGTTTTGTACATATGTTAAATAAATTCCAGGAGAGTTAATGGAAAGGAAATGGACCGCTCCCTGTGGTATAATCTCTCGTGAATGTTTGTTATCTAACGACCATTTCAAAATGGCGCTGTATGGCAAGCCGTTTCAGTATTTAATCGGTTATTCCACATATGTTGAAAACTTTTGCACATATGTCAAAAAGTTTTTAACATATGTATAAAACTTTTCAACATATGTCTAAAAGTGCGAATTTATTCCACATATGTGTAAAAGTTTTATACATATGTTGAAAACTTTTTGACATATGTGCAAAAGTTTTCAACATATGTGGAATAGTTAATTTATTTAACATATGTGTAAAACTTTTCAACATATGTGTAAAACTTTTCAACATATGTGTAAAACTTTTACACATATGTCTAAAACTTTTACACATATGTCTAAAAGTTTTCGACATATGTTGAAAAAAAGGTTTTTGCACATATGTCTAAAACTTTTACACATATGTATAAAACTTTTCAACATAAGTGAAATAGTTATTTTATTTCACATATGTGCAAAACTTTTACACATATGTCTAAAAGTTGCGACCTCTGCCGTAGGCATCGACTGCTCCCTGGTATCATTTTGGCGCCTTTTCCTCCCTCAAACAAAGGAACAATCTTTCCACAATGATAACATATTCAGTAAGGTTGACCTTGAAATGGCTGTAAGAGACTTGAGTTCGTGTGTTTATTTATCTGTGACCCAGCTGATTACTCCTACACTACCGTATTTCGATCATGTATGTCAAATGTCTTGTTGATTCAGGCTTTGTTCCTACCCCAGCCCCGCTATCCTCGTTCGTTTGCATGGACCCACCGTACTCTAGTGTACCACATTTAGCTACCGCACACAGGGGCTTGTTGTTGGTAATAAGTTAGGATCTTAATTTTCATATATACTCATCTCGTACTCATATTTATGGAGTAGGATGAGAGTATATCAGAATTTAATATCATAATTAATAACTGACCAACAACCAGCCCTTGTGCTATACCGCAGTTTGTACGATCTGCGTTAGCTACAGGAGTAGAGGTGCGTTTAAGGAAGATAGTCATGTATGTATGGACCTTGAATCTAAGATAATAATGTATTATTATTATTATTATAAGCTTCCGTGTCCTCACTGTAGTTTCACATGTCTCGCATAGTCGGAGAGACGGAAAACAAACCCCGAAGGGACAGCGCCATTTTGAAATGGTCGTTAGATAACAAACATTCACGAGAGATTATACCACAGGGAGCAGTCCATTTCCTTTCCATTAACTCTCCTGGAATTTATTTAACATATGTACAAAACTTTTGCACATATGTGGAAAAACACTTTATTTGACATATGTGTAAAAGTTTTGCACATATGTATAAAACTTTTCAACATATGTGAAATAGTTAATTTATTTTACATATGTGTAAAACTTTTCCACATATGTGTAAAACTTTTCAACATATGTGTAAAACTTTTCAACATATGTGTAAAACTTTTGCACACATGTCTAAAAACTGTTTTTTACAGATATGTGGAATTCTTTTGTACATATGTGCAAAAGTTTTCAACATATGTGGAATAACCGATTAAATACTGAAACGGCTTGCCATAGTATGCGCTGTCCCTTCGGGGTTTGTTTTCCGTCTCTCCGACTATGCGAGTATGGCAAGCCGTTTCGGTATTTAATCGGTTTTTCCACATATGTTGAAAAGTTTTGCACATATGTACAAAAGAATTCCACATATGTGTAAAAAACAGTTTTTAGACATATGTGGAAAAGTTTTAAACATATGTTGAAAAGTTTTACACATATGTTGAAAAGTTTTAAACATATGTGGAAAAGTTTTACACATATGTAAAATAAATTAACTATTTCACATATGTTGAAAAGTTTTATACATATGTGGAAAAGTTTTATACATATGTGCAAAACTTTTCAACATATGTCAAATAAACTGTTTTTCCACATATGTGCAAAAGTTTTGTACATATGTTAAATAAATGTCAGGAGTGTTAATGGAAAGAAAATGGACTGCTCCCTGTAGTATAATCTCTAGTTAATGTTTGCTATCTAACGACCGTTTCAAAATGACGCTGTCCCTTCGGGGTTTGTTTTTCGTCTCTCCGGCAATGTGAGAAATGTGGAACTGCAGTGAGGACACGGAAGCTTATAATAATAATAATAATAATAATAACAGTACTATATTATTGTAAATTCAAGGTTCATACATGACCATCTTCCCTAAACGAACCTGTACTCTTGTAGCTAACGCAGATCGTACAAACTGCGGTAGCACAGGGGCTTGTTGTTGGTCAGTTATTAATTATGATAATAGTATTCATATATACTCTCCTCCTACTCCATTATAACGGAGTAGGAAGAGAGTATATACGAATATTAACCCTATCTGGCCTGGGCTTTTTGAGACCTGTCGTGGCCTGGGAGAGATTTCGCCCCCTCCCCCCCCAATTATTTTTCTTAACCCTCGAGCTAGGGGGGCTGAAACTTACCACACTATACCCTTGGGTCAAGCTCTACCAGAAAATGTAAAAAAAGGCCAAGATGGCCGCTTTGACGACGTCACAGTGACGTCATTTTCAAAAACGGCATTTTTTGTTTATGCAATTTCTTCACAAAAACAGCATGATAAATTAGTAAATATTAATATGATGTGAAATAAAATAGTTGTTGCCCACTTTTCATCGCAGAAAAGCAGAAAGTTTGAAGAAATATGACAAAAACATCACTTTTCTGGGACCTCACTTGGCCACCATCTTGAATTTACCCATGATCCTCTCCTCGGGGGTCATGCAAATAGGCTAAAAATGACCCCAATATGATAAACTATGAAGTCACAGAGTTTCAGCTCTCTATTTTTTGTCGTTGTCGCCCCCCCCCCCACCCAGGCCAGGTAGGGTTAATATCCTAATTAATAACTATCCAACAAACAAGCCCCTGTGTGCGGTAGCTATAGGTGGTATAGAGTACGGTGGGTTCGTGCAAACTTGAAATGAAATAGGAGAGCGGGGAGGGGTAGGAACAAAGCTTGAATTAACAACGCATTGATCTCGCATACAGGATCGAAATACGACAGTGTAGGAGTAATCAGCTAGGTCACAGATAAACAGACACACTCTTATAGCCATTTTAAGGTCAACCTTACTGAACCATGTTATCACTGTGGACAGGTTGTTCCTTTGTTTACAGGTGGAAAAGGCGCCAAAACGATACCAGGGAGCAGTCGATGCCTACGACAGAAGTCGCAACTTTTAGACATATGTGGAAAAGTTTTGCACATATGTGAAATAAATTAACTATTTCACTTATGTTGAAAAGTTTTATACATATGTGTAAATGTTTTACACATATGTGTAAAAGTTTTAGACATATGTGTAAAAAACTGTTTTTCTACATATGCCGAAAATTTTAGACATATGTGTTAAAGTTTTAGACATATGTGTAAAAGTTTTAGGCATATGTTGAAAAGTTTTGCACATATGTTAAATAAATTAACTATTCCACATATGTCGAAAACTTTTGCACATATGCCAAAAAGTTTTCAACATATGTATAAAACTTTTACACATATGTGGAATAAATCCGCACTTTTAGACATATGTTGAAAAGTTTTACACATATGTTGAAAACTTTTTGACATATGTGCAAAAGTTTTCAACATATGTGGAAAAACCGATTAAATACTGAAACGGCTTGCCATATGCGAGACATGTGAAACTACAGTGAGGACACGGAAGCTTATAATAATAATAATAGTGCATTATTATCTTAGATTCAAGGTCCATACATACATGCCTATCTTCCTTAAACGCACCTCTACTCCTGTAGCTAACGCAGATCGTACAAACTGCGGTATAGCACAGGGGCTGGTTATTAATTATGATATTAAATTCTGATATACTCTCATCCTACTCCATAAATATGAGTACGAGATGAGTATATATGAAAATTAAGATCCTAAATTATTATCAACAACAAGCCCCTGTGTGCGGTAGCTAAATGTGGTACACTAGAGTACGGTGGGTCCATGCAAACGAACGAGGATAGCGGGGCTGGGGTATATGGCAAGCCGTTTCAGTATTTAATCGGTTATTCCACATATGTTGAAAACTTTTGCACATATGTCAAAAAGTGTTTAACATATGTATAAAACTTTTCAACATATGTCTAAAAGTGCGAATTTATTCCACATATGTGTAAAAGTTTTATACATATGTTGAAA
>JAVTVY010019546.1:0-81344 GCA_036873755.1 Hanleya hanleyi | reverse complement strand
ACGTTTTGGAAACTCTTAGAGAGCACAGTTTTCTCCACTAAAATATCGATGATTTAACAACAACAGCAGCAGGTTAATAGTGTGAACAATCAAAATTGCGGATTTACAAATAATTTGGAAGTGGACTGATCTTGTATGCCAACTGCAAGATTTATTTTTTTATTTTTCTTTACCAATGATTTAACACCATATGCCTACATGTACTTGGAAACCCTGATTAACCATTTGCACATTCAACATGTTCAACAAGGAGAGTGTATATTGTTTCTCAAGATTAATTGATACCATTTAAAGCTGTTTTTTTAACTTTTAACACAATTAGTTGACAAGTTATTACTATTGTTGAACATTACATTTTGTAGTTCAGTTTTGTTTATTAACATATATGACAGGTACACCACTTAAAATGACCGGTACCAAATGGTTGATGCCTGCACATGTCATTTTGTCGGGCAGATATGAAAAAATTATTTCCAGGCCTGCATTGGGCACACCGATTCTCGTCAGATCACCGAAGTTAAGCAACGTTAAGTTCGGTCAATACTTGGATGGGTGACCGGATGCTGTACTGGCTGGGCTGATCAGTGACCAGGGTAATAGGAACTGTGAGCACTCTCGTGTTCTGGCATATGTAGCAGGCCTCGAAATAAGACAGCACAGGGTGATCAAAAAATTGATCCCCTGATGTTTGACCCAGGTGATCGATTTTTTGATCTCCTAGTAGATCGACAAGGTAACCAATCGATCACCTGAATCGATCAACTAAAACTAGAGATTACATGACGACATGACTAGCCCCGAACCCGTATTTGTCAAAGTTTTTTTTTGCATAGTTAATAAATAAAATAATTGTTACTACAAGAGAAATAACCAGAAACCTAAAACTGTCAACAAAAAAACTTTGTCATGTCAAATCCCGATGATTGTGTATCGACCAGTCGCTAGATAGCCCATCTATTTCTGGTTCAAATTGAGCATTATATCGTAAAAATAGCCCCACCTGTCATCACTTTCTTTCTAGGATATCTGTAGAATCTTAATTACGTGTTAATGTTGGAATTTATTCACTCTTTCGGAAAAAATTCTGCATAAATGAAGAGGACGATCGGTCCCAAAAATATCAAAATGGGCGACTTATTTGCACTGCGTAACACCGGCCTACGCCGATTGGTTGAACTCGGCAGAAACAAGCTCAGTGATTAGCCAGTTAATCCGGCTGACCAATCACAAAGCGTGTTCTTCAAAACCTTTGGGAAACACCTGCTGTGCAAATGGCGGGATATGACCCGAGTATATCAGTTGGTATTTCACTCCGTGAATCAATGTGGACCATTTTACAAGCTTTTTTGATTGAAATTTCTTCGCTAGTATGATTGTAGACAATAACAATGCTTTTTAAATTTAACTGAACCATGTTGTTCACGATAAACTTTTTTACCGATCACCCAACAAAACAGGGGAGATCAAATTATCGTTCTGCTGAAATCTCGTTGAGGCGAGACGGGTGATCGATCGGTTCGATCGCCTACTATATCGAGGCCTGTGTAGGCACCGTTGTGATATTATATGATTGATACAAGGTTGAAAACGACATTTAACCCTACTATTCACTCACTGCTGTTTTCGAGCAAAGTTTCGTTTTAAAGTTGTTCGTATCGCTAACAACTGACACTGATTGAAACAGATCATGCGTAATTATTCCTTTTTATTATGCTCTTTATGGGTCACCCAAACTTCAATGAATTTAATTTGTGTAAGTACTGATATTATTGGAAAAAGTCACACCATATGCATCTATCCAGGCTACGGTGAACAGCATGATGATGGACAAAAGTGCGTAGCAGGCTCGGGCTGTTTACCGTAGCCTGGATAGGCGCACACAGTGCTTACGCCAATTAAATCCATCGAAATTTGGGTGACATACAAAGAGCATTGAATAGGGAATAATTATGGATGATAATATGTATACTCATATTAAAGTGTCAGTAATTAGCGATAAGAACAGTTTGAAAACAAAACTTTGCTAGAAAACAGCATTGCTCCGCGTGTTCGTACAATATCCTCACCGGCTGACCACCGTTTCACCGGCTGGCGACAGTCAGCTGTCAGGGGTGAAAATGGACTGAGGTGTTCATGTTCATGTAGCCATGCAGCAACACTTGTGTTGGATGTACATGTACCAATTGCAATGCCCCTCCAATCCAAAACTGAATCGACAATTAAGATTTTAGAGAACATACATGTATTACTCACTTAAGGGGATCAGTATTCTCTTGAAGACTGGCTTTCAACTGAAAAAAGACAAAGTGCTCTTTTATAAACATACAAGGAAGTCTGACAAATAACTTCAGGATTTTATCCGACTTATGGTGACAGTAGCCTAATGTTTTCAATGGAAGGTGGCTACATTTCATCAGGTTTAGCATGTCTAGAGGGATTAGTATGTATCCAAAAGTAAGTTTTTCATACCAATGACACCAGTAATTGTGGCTGCTGCAACTCCAGATTGGGCCTGACTTCCTGATTTACTTTATCTCAAAAAATAAATCTAATTGAGTAATTCAGGTAATTTTTTTTAAAGTACCCGGTACATGTAGTTAAATATTCTTTTTTTCAAAGACTGAAATATGAAAATGCACTGGCATTCACTTATCGTGACATAGCCTCAATTATATCAGTTGGAGTCTGAGCACAGTGTTCCCTCACTTGTTGAATCAATCAGAATTCCTGCCATTCTTTTGTCATCCTCTAGATTTTGGACACTGGACCCGACCAGGGCCTGTAATCTGTAAAACAAAGCAGTTAGATACAGGCCTGTATTCAGTAGTGTTTAGCCTCAAAATCCAAATATCCACATAATAATTAATACATGTATCATTGCAAGTGTCATTAGGGTCAGCATAACCACAATTAACTATGCCTAATTATACAAAGGGTTTTTAAAATCCTCCATGTACAAGGTAACGTATGTAATGACTATATGCGAGGAAGCGAAAGAGTGAAGCGAGGGTGCAAAAGAGCAAAGCAAGGGAGCAAAAGAGCGAAGCGAGGGAGCGCGGTTACGAGATTGATTTTGTCTCGTTGCCTCGCTTTGCTCCCTCAATCGCTTCGCTCTTTCGCTCTCTCGCATTGTGATATCAAAGGCGAGGGAGCGAGGTTGCGAGATGGCCTCATTCGTCTTCCATAATCAGAGAGAGAACATATAAGAGTTACATGTATTTGTCAACTATGCGGAGATAGTAACTTTCGGCTCTGATCACTTTGTTCTTAGATATCCCATGACAAATGTTGCGTGTGAATCGAGGTTGCAGCCACAGTCCATTTTCGTACCCATAATTGGTCAGAACAGGGTCCATTCACAAATTAGGTAACGCAATTTTCCCAGATTTTCTATCCCCTTCACACTGGCCTCTGTCACGCAATTTTTGACATGGGAGTGACAGTGCGCATAACGCTGGGCTGGACACCCCCTTCCCGTGCTGTACTGTAGCTATCCAGGAAGTGATTAATAATCACTGTTAAACCAGTCAAGCATAACTCCTTGTACACTGGTTTTACTCTGTATGAGCTGACTTTTCTCTTCGGAGGATGGATACGTTGTTGTTGTTCCTTCTAACATGTCTAAACCGTCAGCCACTCATCGTAAGAGTGAATATAGGTGCCTGACATTTTTCAAACCACCCCTATTAAGAAAATGGAATAGCCCAATTCAAATGCATAAATATAAGTTGAAAGTGTAATCGTGCAGTCTATTTACCATAAAGTTTGTCAGGTACATGTACTTGTATCCAGGCCTGCATGATGCACCGACCACTGATTATCAAAATCCTTGATAGCAAAATGTTTATAAATTATATATCAAATCTGGGTGAAAGAGAAAATCGTATATATGATGTGAGCTAATCCTATTTGTTGATTTTATGAGAAGACAGATTGAAGCGAAGCCATCATTTCATCAGTTAGAACTTGTACGAAGTTTCAAAAATCAGCTGATAAACTTATTAATAGTTTGGGTACCATTTCACAAAAACGAAAGTTGTTGCATAAAAATCAATATCCCTTCAAAGCATGGAATACAGGGTTAGAATTTCGACACAAAACGGTTAATCCATTCACGTGAAAATTTGCAGTAATAAATACTGACAGAACCAAGGGCTATCTTGTTATTTGGAGTTACCTCCCTTGTCTCAAAGATCTACATAGCCGCCATTTTGAATGTAAGACAATCCCAATACTGACGGCCACGGATGTACAAAGGGAAGCAACTTTACCAACGTCACGGCAGAGGGGCGTGACTGCTTGGGGGTCAGATTGAAGATTCATAACATGGTGGATCAAAGGAAATTGACGTAAAACGGTTTCCAGTTCGATAAATGGGCGGTCAAAATGAAATTAAAACAGATGTACTGCAGAGTGACTATCCTAACATATTGACAGACGCACGAGGCGCTCTTGTTGTATGATGTAAGATATATATTTCTAGTCCAAATGAATTGAAGAATCTGATATGTTCTTCTGTGACGTAGATCATTCGCTATGACGTTGCAACAATCCATATTGTGATGACGCCACTCGCGATACCATTGTTGGTGGTCCAAATAACAAACGTCCCAAGAGAACGTCATAATACAAATGTGTCAAAATGTATATATTTGTAGCGTCGCAAGCTATCGTATGGCTGCAGGATAAATCTGACCCCCTCAGCACTCCGCCCTCTACCGGTATGTCAGCAAAGTTGTTCCCCTTTACGTATCCGTGACCGTCGGTATTGATGATGTTATGTCAGGTCAAGTTTATACCACTAAATCGTCTATGTACATGGCCTATTTAATGAAATTAAAGACAGTCATCTTGACAGTTAATAAAAACGTGTTGTTAGGCAAAGGGGAGTATTAACTTTAACACACGGGGCCACAGAATAGTCGAACCCGGCAAACGAAGGATCGTTACAAAATTTGATATGTCGTATGTCAGGTCAAGATATGTTATAAAATAAGCCCAGTGACTCTATCTATTAACAAACGGTCCCTAGTTGCGCGACCATGGTTCAGTTTCGAAAATTGAAGCTATCAACTATTGTTTTAACTCCTGTCAGGTCAAAATCGAGGCTGGTCAGGTCTTTACCCCGCCCTGATAAAAGCTCCACCAACACCAACAATAAACTACCATCCATAATTTTCATTGGCGTTTGTGACACATATTGGGAAAATCCCTGTTTTTTCCGCTTTAAAATTAGCAGGTTTTTAATATAACCCAGAAACTCTGGCTGTGATAGGTGAAAATAGCTAAGGGGGCGTGGCATTCCTATCACAGCCCAGATCGCGCCTAGGTTAAATTTTGGCGATAAAAATTTATGCGCGAAAAGCGGCTTTTCGCTGACGAAAATAACGAAACCGGAGAGAAAAAATATGTCAATTTGATACAGTTTGACCGACCTTAGCTTCTTTAACCATGTACCATCTCTCATGACTGTTTTGATGCTGACAAAAAGTGATCAAATGTGTGAGAAAAAACTCCCATTGATTTTAATGTTTTCGCACCTTTCTGCCATCTTGTGACCTTCCTGATCACGTGAATAAACATACGTCGCTATTGGTTCTTGATGACGTGAGTCAGAAGACCAGCCCCATTCTGCGCATGTCCCTGTAAACTATGGTGAAAGAAACATACCAACGGCAAAATGACAAAATCCGTGTTTGATGGCAGATTCCATCTAATTAAAGGTGTCAGTAGGTGGTTGTCATAGTGCTGGAGATGCCAAATCATATTATTTATTCGACAAAATGCTTTTTGTGCGTCTGTCTCAATTCCCCACGCCGTGTGCAGTTAAAGATCTCGAGCGACTGACGTCTTATTTATTTTTTTCCTTTTCGGTCTGTATATGTGATTCGGGCTAAAGGGGTCAGCAACAACAACCAAAAATAAAAAATAGACTCCTTAGCCGATGTTTTCGGGCTAGTTTTTAATATAGCATGCTCCCCATTTTTTCGAGATATATCAGGGCTTCGTGTGTAGCTCGAGTGATAGCTCACCTGCACACAAACGACACAAACACTCACGTAAATTCATGTCATGAGAGTGATTTTTAGCTCACGTAAACTGTTATATTTTATATTGTATTATATTGCAACCACTCGTCTGACTTTCAAATACCCTCTCCTAAATATTTTGACGTGGGCTATTTTTAGCTCGCGTACTTAAGGGGAATTAGGACTTGTGACATTTTTGAAATTTTGAAAGTCATTTTTTCGAATTACTTCAAAGAAATAGTCATATTTTCTTGTGTTTAATTGTGTTTCCTGTCTTTCTGAGATGAAATAATGCACCCTTGATAATTGAGTGCCTTTTTGAAAATTTCAACCTGACAAACAAAATGTCAAAATCTCTCAAGTCCCCCTGATTCTTAATTCTAAACACGAAGCCCTGGATATTGCTTGGTGGAGTTGTTCATTGTTGTTGTTGTTGCTGTACAGCTGTACTCGCAGACTCCTGCAAAGTCTTAAGGGTAGCGCCATTTCGCGGCCATATAAACCAAACATAATGATACAGGGCATTATATTTTATCAGGGGAAACATAGCAATGAAACAAAAGTTCAATCAAAATAATTTAAGTCAGACTCACCGCCCCTTTTCCTCACGACTGAGTGCCATCTTGGCTGTCGCTTCGTTTATTTCCGGTCTTGCGCACATGATCTGTCCAGCAGCCAAACGAACTCGCGTTCAACGAAACTGTCAAAATAGCGTTCAGAACATGGCCTATCCTCCAAATGAAAAGTGAGCCAATACCTTCATTCCAAACACGGAATTTTCAATATATTTCGGAAAAAACAACATAGTTGAATGATCTGACAAACAATATACATCCAACATCATATTGTTTTTTAAAGAAAATCACATGTTGATGAAAGGTTGTTACGAAATATACACGCTAAAAACTAAAACTCAACATTTTTGGTAAATATCATTTTGTTCCAAGAAAATTCATCAACGCCAACATTTCGGCAACCCTAAAAATAGAATCTTGTAATCTGCATGTCGTCTAGTATAGTTGTTTTGTTTGGGCAACGTGTTGAACTTTGAGCAACACGAAATATATCATGTGGGCAACACGTGTTGCGGAAAGGTCGCTCGAATGTTGTTGGAAGGTTGGATTTTGGTAAATATATATATATATTTTTGAGAAAATGTGCAATTGGTAAAGCTCTTTTACCGAGAAGATTTAACCCTACCTGGCCTGGGCGATTTGGGGGTGTATCGCAGCCTGGGAGGGGGGGGTGCCCCTCCCCCCCATATATTTTCTCTACCACTAAGGCTAGAGCGCTGAAACTTACTACACAGTATCTTGGGTTCAAGCTCTATCGGAAAATGTAAAAAAAATCCAAGCTGGCCGCCATGATGACGTCACAGTGACGTCATCTTCTCGGAAGCCATTGTTCGGCCTTTTTATCATTTTCCCTATTTTTCTCTCGAAAAAAATCAAATAAAATATAGAATAATTAGTTTTGCATGAATAAAATACTTTCAAGGCCTTTTAGGCAAGGAAAATGTGAAGAAATGGAGCGAAAAGATTGAAAAACACGACTTTCGCGGATACCACATGGCCGCCATTTTGAATTTACCCATGATCCTCTGCCCGGGTGTATATGAAAATAGGCGCAAAATGACCTCAATAAGATAAGCTTTAAAGTCAACAAGTTTCAGTCTCCTCTGTTTTGTCGTTTCGGAGCAGCAGAGAAAAGTTCACCAGGGGGGGAACACTCCCCCCGCCCCCCCCCCGGCCAGGTAGGGTTAAAAAGCTCACTCGTTATTCCGTCACGATTTTTTGGTGATTCCGTCACGGACTAGATTTAACCCCTGTGACGATCCAATCGCGTTTTTCTCACGAGGAAAAAAATCTTATCATCCTTGGGTACTGTATGTTAGTAAGTGATGTCATATAAGTATAATCAGATTGAAACTGAGCAGCAAAATAATAGACAAGCAACACTAGTCAACAGTCATGTCCGTTTCAGGTGATTCCGCCACGAACATTTCGAGGCATGATTTACTGAAAATGGCGGATCATCTGTGGATTTTTCATGGATCCGTGAACAGATGTCATATAGAATAGCAAACTAAACATAAAACTACATGGATATGACCGCGGAACTTCGGAGTACATGGCTTTGAATACAAAAAAAGTCTTTCCAACGGTGATTCCGTCACGGTGGAATTCATGTATTATGTCTTGTGTTTACAAACAATTTGGCCGAAATGGTTGAAAAAATTACAAAGTACTGTGGCCCATTAGGGCCATTGTCGTTTTCTTTCCATTTCCTATGTTTTTCTTCTATTTTCGAAGAAACCAACTTAATTTTCTAGGTTTTCTTTGTATTTTCCAACAAATCAACTGAATTTTCAGCGAATTCATAGCAATATTCTGCGAATTTCCCGTGTTCGACGACATAAGAACAGGGAGAAAGTCGAAGAAAAATCTACGACATTCTTAAAAAAACACCATATATAATTTCCTCCGCGGATATAACATGTTCTCCGCGGATATAATTATTTCCTCCGCGGATATAATATTTCCTCTGCGGATAGAATAATTCCTCCGCGCATATGATATTTCCACCGCGGATATAATAATTTCCTCCGCGGATATAATATTTCCTCCGCGGATATAATATTTCCTCCGCGGAAATAATGTTTCCTCCGTGGAAGAAATCTACGTGACTTTAGTACTAGGGAGACGGCAAATTCATTAGCATTTCTGAGGCTGATGATGACGTCACTATGACGTCACATCCGGTCACGTGACATCCAGGTCACTTTCTGTGACGTCACGATGGCGTCACTATGACGTCACATCCGGCGACACCCGGGTCAAAGGTCACATCCGGTCACGTGGCATCCGGTGACATCCGGGTCACTTTCAGTGTCGTCACTTCTGGACACGTGACGGCCCAGCAAGAGTTATCTGGCTCTACATAAGACCCCAGTGACTTCCACTGTTAATCTCATGCATGTAAGGGAAAGGGGTGGTCATATTTTCTCTTGAGGGTTTTACTATGGGTTGTAGCACCTTGTTTTCTTCTGTAGAACACGATGGGGGGGGGGGGGATCTCGAGGTCACTCGTTAACCTTTTTTGAAAAGTGCTGATGACGCATGCGCAGTAGGCAGGCAGATCGAGTTGGACGTTTTGGGGTCTAGGTGGACCCATAATGATGCGATTGGGTTATGTGAGGTATCAGTTTGAAGCATTCGTGGGGGAGCGTCCACCTGGATGGGTGTGGGGTGGAAATATCGTCAAAAAGAGTATTTGAATGAACGTTTGGTGATCGAGGTGGAGCAATAATGGTTCGATTAGGCTGCGGGAGGTGTCATCGTGAAGCTCTTCTGGGGGAGCGTCCGACTGGACTAGTGTGTTGTCCGTTTTCAAAATCCTGCGCGTGCGCAGACAGGGAATTGTGGGGAAAAGGGCACTGGAAGGGACGTTTTGGGGTCGAGGTGGACCCATAGTGGGGCGAATGGGTCGGAGAGCGTATCAGTTTGAAGCTCTCATGAGGTACATGTAGCGTCCAACTGGACTGGTGTGGAGTAAAAGTAGCGCAATTGTGCACAGTAGAAAAAGAGAATGAGAATAGACGTTTTGAGGTCGAGGTGGGCCCATAATGGGCGTACTGGGTCGGGGAGGGTATCCATGTGAAGCGCGCCTTCAGGCCGATCAAGTCATGGATGGGTGCATGTTTTCTGACTTTACCCCTAAAATGACCCTATCAACAAGATCTAGAGGGGTTAATATGGTTCCAAGCTGCCTGCCGAGATATGCAGATTGGGTTAGCGGGTGTATGTTTTCCCTGGAAGTAAAAAGCGGAATACGTAACCCCCCACGTGCGAAAAACGGACTTTATATGGTAAGGAGCAGTTACATGTATAGTAGACAAAATGCAGCGTCGCTCAGGCGCGCCATTGTACGGAGCCGTAAAAAGGACATGCTCCGATCCGTACTTATTAACTGCGACCCCCAGTTATTAACTGCGACCCGCACTGATCAACTGCGACCCTCAGTTATTAACTGCGACCCGCACTTACTAACTAAGGGTCGTGGTTAATAAGTGCGTGCCCCAGTTAATAAGTGAGGATCGCAGTTAATAACTGAGGGTCGCAGTTAGTAAGTGCGGGTCGCAATTAATAAGTGAGGGTCGCAGTTAATAACTGAGGGTCGCAGTTAATAAGTGCGGATCGCACTAAATAAGTGCGGGTCGCACTAAATAAGTGCGGGTCGTAGTTATTAACTGGGAGTATACCTCCGATGTCCCTTTTGCGGCTCTGAAGCCGTAAAAGGGACATGCTCCGATCCGCACTTATTAACTGCGACCCCCAGTTATTAACTGTGACCCTCAGTTATTAACTGCGGGTCGCAGTTAATAAGTGCGGGTAGCAGTTAATAACTGAGGGTCGCAGTTAATAAGTGACGGCAGGCCGCTGGGAACCATATTAACACCTCTAGACCTGGTTGATAGGGTATTTTAGGGGTAAAGTCCGTGTTTCATTTCGGAGAAAACATGCACCCACCCATGATTGATCGGCCTGAAGGCGCGTTTCACGTGGATAACCTCACTGACCCAGTACGCCCACTATGAGCCCAACAAAACCCCAAGACATCTATTCCCATACACTTTTCCTACTGCGCAGGCGCACCATTGCGCTACTTTTACTCCACCCCAGTCCAGTTAGACGCTACCTCATGAGAGCTTCAAACTGATATGCTCCCCGACCCATTCGCACCAATATGGGTCTACCTCGACCCCAAAATGTCCCTTCCAGTGCCCTTTTCCTCACAATTTTCTGTCTGCACATGCGCAGAATGTTGAAAACGGACGATGCACTAGTCCAGTCGGACGTTCCCCCACAAGGGCTTCACGATGACATCTCCCACGGCCTAATTGGACCACTATTGCTTCTATTTCGACCCCCAAACTTTCATTCAAATACCCTCTTTTACGATATTTCCACCCCACATCCATCCAGTTGGACGCTCCCCACGAACGCTTCAAACTGATACCTCACACAACCCAATCGTGTCACTGTGGGTCCACCTAGAACCCAAAACGTCCACCTCGATCTGCCTGCCTACTTCGCCTGTGTCATCAGCACTTTTCAAAAAAGGTCAACGCATGGCTTCGAGACCCTCCCATCATGTTTTACGGCTCGAGATGAGGAAATCAAGGTGTCACAACCCATAGTAAAATCCACAAGAAAAAAATATGACCACCCCTTTCCATACATGCATGAGATTAACATTGGAAGTCACTGGGGTCTTAGATAGGGGCAGATAACACTTGCTGGGTCGTCAGGTGACCGGAAATGACTCACAGGAAGTGACCCGGATGTTACCGGATGCCAGGTGACCGGTTGTAACTTTTCACCCTGATGTCACCGGATGTGAAGTCGTCGTAACGTCACCTCTACATCAGTCCCCTCAGCCTAAAAATTGCTAATGAATTTGCCGTCTTCCTAGAACGTGGATTTCCTCTGCGGAGGAAATTAATTATATCCGTGGAGGAAATGATTATATCGGCGGAGGAAATGTTATATCCGCGGAGGAAATGATTATATCCGCGGATGAAATGATTATATTCGCGGAGGAAATATTATATCCGTGAAGGAAATGATTATATCCGCGGATGAAATGATTATATCCGCGGAGGAAATATTATATCCGTGAAGGAAATGATTATATCCGCGGAGGAAATATTATATCCGCGAAGGAAATATCATATCCGCGGAGGAAATGATTATATCCGCGGGGGAAATGATTATATCCGCGGAGGAAATATTATATCCGCGGAGGAAATATTATATCCGTGGAGAAAATATTATATCCGCGGAGGAAATGATTATATCCGCGGAGGAAATATTATATCCGTGGAGAAAATATTATATCCGCGGAGGAAATATTATATCCGCGGAGGAAATGATTATATCCGCGGCGGAAATATTATATCCGCGGAGGAAATATTATATCCGCGGAGGAAATGATTATATCCGCGGAGGAAATATTATATTTGCGGCGGAAATATTATGTCCGCGGAGGAAATTACATTTGGTGTTTTTCAAGAATTTTGTAGATTTTTCTTCGACTCTGTCTCTGTTTCTACATTCTGGAACATGAAAAATTCACCGAATATGGCCATGAATTCGCTGAAAATTCAGTTGATTTCTTGGAAAACCTAGAAAATTAAGTTGATTTCTTTGGAAATAGAAGAAAAACACAGGAGATCGAAAGAAAACGACAATGGCCCTAACGGGCCACCGTAACAAAGATAAATTAAAAGATATTGTCATACTTATGAAGATATGGTCCAAAAAAGGATTGACTCCACTAGGTCAAAATGTCATTTTAAAAAGCTTGTTGTTGCCGAAACTCTACCATCTATTTTCCTCTTTTCCAAACCAACTCGAACCACTTATAGATGAATTCCGGAAACGCTGTTTCGAATTTGTTTGGAACTCGAAACCTGATAAAAATTTCCAGAAAAATTTATGTTAAACCACTTGATCATAGAGGTTTAGATAATCCTATTGTTAATATGTAATCCAGGCACAAAAAATATCGTGGATTAAAATATTACAAGCTGATGATCCCAAGTGGAGTAATATTTTGAAATTGTATATGCCAAAGAATATAGACCAAATAGGAGTTGGTTCAGCATTCTTAAGAACTACTGTGATACCAACGATGGAAAACGTATTTTGGAGGGACACGCTTCTAGCCTGGACATAATTTCAAATAAAACTAGACGACAAGGACTGTCAAAATGTCTCGAATGAAAAAGTGTGGTACAATGAAAAAATTATAATTGATAATAAAGCTGTATATTTAGCTCACTGAGATGGAAAAGGTGTGCGGTTTGTAAATGATATTTTAGATAATAGCGGAAATTTTTTGTAATTTTTCTGGAATACTTATCAGTATATCAGGCAGTACGGAAAGCAGCAAACAACATGGAATTTGGGCTATTACAGAAACAATATATAATACCGTTGATACCGCCCCTATGCCACTATTAATAACTGTAAAAAGAAAAGGCAGTAAAATGTACTACAGAACTCTCTTGAACTCTAGATTTACTGTACTAAACAGTTCTTCGAAAAAATTATAGTGATTCGGAGTGGTAAAAATGGAATAATAATGTAACAAAGAGATGTGAAATATAAATGGTTTCAATACAGAATTATTAACCGAATATTGACTACCAACATTTTTGCACATAAACTTTACCCTGATATATCTAACTTATGTACATTCTGTAACAAAGTTCCAGAGACTATTATTCATCTCTTTTGGGAATGTGAACATATCTACCCTTTGTGGAGTTTACTGGAAAATTGGTTCGCTTTGGCGGGTGTTCCTAATATTTTCTCCAGAAAAAAGTTATACTTGGTCTTTTACAACCCAAAAATCAGCCACTCAACTACTGTATTTCTATTATTAAATTTTCTATATATAAAATGAAAGTAGTTAAAAAAAATCCCTTGTTTGAAAAGTGTTCAAAACGCTTTAAAATTAGCGTACGAAACCGATAAATATTTCCAGTATAAGAACTGCTAATGGCGCTTGTTTCACCAGTATTGGTCATCGCTGCATTTACTGTTTAGACTCTTATAGATGTTGTTTACGTAGATATATCGAGGTGTAATGACGATGCATCTGTTTTGTTGTATAACATGAGTTTCTAATTACAAATACAACCATTTTTGTTTAGTACAATAAAATATTTTATATACAATGTGTATTACCTAAGAAACGAAATGAGATATCAATCATAAAATAAAAAATAAAACAAAAAATCAGTGTTTGTTCTATCCGATTTAGTGTTAAGTCCAGCAACGATCAACACAATCTTAATGAATTATCAGTTTCATATGACATCCGCCTTTCTTCAAATAATTCAACTTTCGCATCGACGAATTGGTCTTTTCTATCAGAGGAGTTAGAAGTTGAATTTGACGAAAAATTACGAGACTATGGGTAAATCAGATCACCAATATTTTGGGAGGGGGGGGAGAGTGACCTCTTCTATTTCGATTCTACGTTGATTTTTTTACAAGCGTTGATCAGCATTAATTACAAAACTTGATTTCAAATGTTCCAGATGTATATGTTCATCAGACAGCGAATATCACTGCTTTATTTATTAGATTCTTATGTCGATCTTTTAGCCAATGTTTATTATTTTAGCCCATATACAATAAAACTTATCGGTCTATCTCTCTGTGTTATCTGTGTAATCTTTGTGGTATGCCGCTGGCCGCTATAGTATTCATGAACCCGCCTGATAATAACTAGAGTTTAGCGGCGAGCTCTCTTGTGTTGGAGGTACGATTATCACCGTATGAATATGCATGATTATGAGACATGCGCAGTCATGTACTTCGCTCTATCGCTCTATCGCCATCGCTCTATCGCCATCGCTCTATCGCTCTATCGCCATCGCTCTATCGCCATCGCTCTATCGCTCTATCGCCATCGCTCTATCGCTCTATCGCCATAGCTCTATCGCTCTTTCGCCATCGCTCTATCGCCATCGCTCTATCGCCATCGCTCTATCGCTCTATCGCCATCGCTCTATCGCCATCGCACTATCGCTCTATCGCCATAGCTCTATCGCTCTATCGCCATAGCTCTATCGCTCTATCGCCATCGCTCTATCGCTCTATGGCTCCATCGCTCTGTTTTTTGACGTACGATGGCGAAGTGACGATGGCCCGTCTCGGCCATCATAGAAGGAGGCTTACTCCACCAAGATCAATTAGGTTCAAATAATCTCCTGCTTGTATCTAAACACTCATCCCCGATCAGCATTACACTTGAAAATTCAGCGTTCTGGCTCGTAAAATTGAAAGTGGAAAGATGGAACAACTCAACAGATTGACAGTAGACAGATGAAACGCTCGACACCGCTCTTGTAAGTCAGCTTTTCATCTCGGGAAATTCAAAGTAGTAAGATGGAAGCTTGCACTACTCCTAAATTCCTGCTTTCCATCTGGCAGAATTTGAACAAAAAGATGGAAAGCTCGACATCGTTTCCATGTTTTGGATTTTCAAATATTGTTATGGCATATACACCAATATGAGAGCGAATACTTTGTCGCAATCCAAGATTTACATTCTACGACAATACTCTCTTATTTCCAGTCCGATCTATTTAAGTTGCGGTTAACAACCCCCCCATGACATCAATGTAAGATGTCATACAAAATATGGAAACAATGTCGTGCTTCTATATAATAAAAATTTTGCGAGATGGAAAGCTCAGATAGAGGAGCGAGGATTGCATGGACCATATTTGGTATATGTCCTGAAATTATGGCATCCACTTCCCAGAAGAGCACAAAAACGCGAATGAAATGCAAATCAGCAGATAGTTGTATTACAGAAAAGTAGATATCATGGTACATGTACAATGGTGATATAATCAAGTCTCATTTACATACCAAATTCGTACCTAATCCAATAATCTCTGACGTGCGATAAGCTATGAGGATGCTAAATAAATTGACCGTCAATATACGAAGTATAAACATCAACATGAAGGGTTATCGTCTTCAATTAACAAAGCGAAATGGAGAAAACAAATGAACATGTATTTTTCAAATTTGCAGATAAATCATATAACATTCCGTTTAATCTTTCCACTAACAGACAACTGAGTCACCAGGTTCATTTTCCTTCTAAAGCACAAACATAAATTTTATGACATTTTCTATTATGGTTGTCATGTCAACAAATTTAGTCACATTACAAAACATGTTGGACAGTAGTGCCCCTTATATATTTTCGCTATCGCTAAGGCTAGAGAGCTGAAACTTACCACACTATATCTTTGTGTCAAGCTCTACGAGTAAATATAAAAAAATCCAAGATGCCCACCATGATGACGTCACTGTGACGTCATTTTCAAAAAAGCTTTTCTGGACGACTTTTTGGTCAGAATTTTCGATTTTTTTTTATTTTTGTTTTTTTTTCTGTGCAAAAACTTAATGATAAATCAGTATATAATAATCTGATATGAAATAAAATAGGTTTTACCCACTTTTCTATACAGAAAAGCAAACATTTTGAAAAAAATATGACGAAAACATCACTTTTGTGGTACCTCACATGGCCGACATTTTGAATTTACTCATGATATATAGGTAATGCAAATAGGCTGCAAATGACACCAATATGATAATCTAACAAGTCACGAAGTTTGAGCTCTCAATTTTTTTTGTCGGTCCGGAGATAGGAGTAAGAAACCAACAAGGGGGGGGCGGAAAGTGCTCCCCTCAGGCCAGGTAGGGTTAATAATGAATATATACATTCAGAACACCGTTTAAACTGTAACATCCGGTTATTTGCTGATGACACCTCCCTATATATTGCCGTGGAAGACCAGCAAACTGCAAGTGTTCTTTTAAATGCTGATCTCCAGAGAGTCTCAGGCTGGGCAAATACGTGGCTTGTTCAATTCAGCGCAGAAAAAACAAAATCTCTGATATTCTCTCATATAGCTAATCCGGATAGCGGACCATCACTCTTCCTCGGCGATACTCAAGTCTCATTGGTAAAAGAACATAAACACTTGGGATTAACGTTTCAATCATCTGGTCACTGGAATGCACATATCCAATCCGTCTCAAAGAAAATTAGTCCTATGATCAATTGTTTGCGCAGTCTCAAATACAGGCTATCTCGTAAAGCCCTACATAAACTATACTCCGCATATATTCTACCTCTATTTGACTATGCAGATGTTGTTTGGGCTAATTGTAATCAGCAACAATGTGTCTTACTTGAAAACTTACAACTCGATGCCCTAAGCAATATTACTGGCTGTCCTCGTGGAACGAGTCACGGTCTCCTGTATCGGGAAACCGGATTTGTCCCCTTATCTGAACGCAGACAACGTCACAAACTCCGCCTATTCTACAAAATGTTACATGGAGATATACCACATTATCTGTCCGTTCTTGTTCCTCCACGAATATCCGATTTAACTGAATTCCTTTACGAAACGCTGATAACTTTGTTGTGCCCTTTTCCAGAACAGTCCTCCATGCAAACTCCTTTCTTCCTTCTGTAATACGACTCTGGAATGAACTTGACCAAACAATTCGACAATCACCATCATACCTTAGTTTCTGTAAGCAACTGTCCTTAAACGATCCATGTATTCCGAACTATTACTACTGCGGCCAGCGCGACGCACAGATCATCCATGCTCAGCTGAGGCTTGGCTGCAGTTCTCTCAAATCGCACATGTATGAAAGACACATATCAGATGATACCTCATGTTTATGCGGTACAAACCGCGAGGACACCAACCATTTCTTACTTGTCTGTCCACGTTACACAAACGCGCGACAAGAATTACTTCAAGGCATACCTGAAACGAATATCAGCTGCCATGCACTTCTTTTTGGAGAGAAATTATTGTCATTACATGAATATACTGATATTTTCAAACGAGTTCACAAATTTTTACTAAAATCTGGACGATTTTCATAACTCACCAAGTCTTCGCTGAGCATGAATAATCCTTCTTGACTACCAACTGTCATTAATATTATTAAATTATTGATCGATCACACACTGTATTTAAATGAGTCAGCTATGATGATGTTATCGTATTCGTTAATGCTTTTCGTCTGAATGTTGCTATATTAACAGTGATGCGCCATTCTCTGTTTTGTAAATATGTTAGTGTTATTTCTGTCCGTCAAACTATCATCCTATGTAATATATATATTGGGAGAGGCGTTGAGATAGGCTAAGCCTGTTCGTCAATCCCAATTCACCTTTTGTGAATAAATATATTGTTTAAACCAGAACACCGTCGATTATTCACGAGGAATTAACCAGGATGTCGGTCTTCGTCACGAGGGTGCCTTTCTTGTGGACTCTATGTTTTGTACAGCCATCTGTCTGTTATGATGAGTAGAGCCCTAGACTATTGGTATCTTTGGAGCAAGTATTGGCCAGCCATCTTGGAGATGTCGACCATTCTATGTATCTGCATACTAAATTCTTTGATAAGCTTGACCCAGGATTTAGATCGAAAACTATTTTTGCCATATACTCAAGTGAATCCATCAGGATATTTGCGACACTGTGAGGTACTAAACTTGATCAAACCGTTAGAGATAGAATCAGTAGATTAAACAGGACGTCGATATAAGACTAGAATTTAAAACATGAAGATAGAGCTTAGTGAGACTCGAACCCTGCTTCGTACAGGACTGACACTCTGACCGGAACTAAAATCCATAAAAGTGAAAGGAACAATAACAGACTAGATATTGTTGGTACAATAACACGGTCTTTCAATCACTTCCATGAAATGTACTCTTTCGTAGTAATAAAATGCAATATATCCTATAATGAAAACATAAGGGTCAGAACGTTGTTTATTCGTTTAAATTGCGTCAATACAGGAAGGTTTGTTTTGTTTCTAAATACATTGATAGAGTTCCGTGCACACCTGTGCATGTTGCAGACACCACTGAGTATTATTAACAATTCTGAGTGGCCTTATTGTACGATACGGGTGGATCATATCACTTAACAAATTCCCGGTACCGTTATCTATGTAAGCGACATTATAGGTATAGGACTGAGCCGAGGAGAGGCCAGTCTTGGATTTTTACGTGCAAGACGACATCAATGTAAGTATTCCCTCGTTGAAAATTAAATTCGTGTCGCGTTACATATGCGATGCCGATATAATGATGATTGAACACCCTCCGATAATTAAACGTTGTTTATTCGTTTAAAGTGCGTCAATACATGAGGTTTGCTTTGTTTCTAAATACATTGATAGAGTTCCGTGCACACCTGTGCATGCTGCAGATACCACTGAGTACTATTAACAATTCTGAGTTGCCTTATTTTATGATACGGGTGGATCATATTACTTATCAAATTCTTAGTACCGTCATCTGGGTAGGTGACATAAAAGGTATAGGACTGAGGAGAGGTCAGTCGTGCATTTTACCTCGCTGATGTAACGCGACATCAATGTAAGTATTTTCGCGTTGGAAATTAAATTCATGTCGTGTTACATATGCGATGTCGACATAATGATAATTGAACACCCTCCATTTAATTGACAAAGCTGCATAATACATCATGGGCTTATCAAGGTTCGCAGTCTCTTTCATCATGTAATACAACGTTCATTTAAATGCGATCGCGCAAAGTCTCGTGAAAGCTTTAATTTGGTGTGTCGCGTTACTTACAGGACTTCACGCCTCGTCAACCGCGAACCGCTTAATAGCTCTTCGAAACTGATCTTGCGTTATATAATTGGATGGTTAAAATCAACTAGCTCTTTACATTCCACTTAATACCGAAAACGTTTAAGCCGACGGGCAATAGGCAAATACCATATATGAAATGGGGGAAAGTTTTTTGAAAACTATTATTATTACAATCTTGAAATTTCACAAGTCAACACATATATATATATTCACTCAATCGTACCGAAATCTAGTTATGATTGGCCGAACGGTTTTTACAAAAGTTGAATAAAACGTAAATTTAAAAATTTGCTAATTATCTTCTAATCTTTCTGGTATCTTTTTATGAGTTCTAATGTTTTTCTGTTACGTCATGTAATGACCTACATTGATGTGCAGATTTCAACTTGGAATTCCCAATAGTTTTCGAGTTATGGCACTGTAGTCTCAAAACTGTCCGTGGCCATATCTAAAAAAAACAAGGTCAAGATCAGCTTGAAAATTCGGTGACGTCATACCTGTGTAATGGGGTAAAAATGTGCTAAATTACAGATTCCTGCAAGTTGTAGTTTTTGAGAAAAGTGCATACAACGCTTTTGACATTTTGTGATATTCAAGGTCAAGGTTACATCGGATGGTTTTTAATTAGCGCCAAAAGAAAGTCAATATTGTGTTCACTATTGTGTCATTGTTTCGTGACTGTCAGTGTGTTAGTTCTTCAGTAAATGGAAGTCGTATTTTCGATATTTGAATGGTTACCACTTCAAACGTCAAGGTCAAGGTCAAGTTCTGACACATGTTCTGACCTTGTGACGTCATGCAAGTCATGTGACCTTCTTTTCAGGTTGATCGCATAAGCCGTTCAAGAGTTGACCACCAAACTTTGCACGCATATAGAGACGCACCTGGAGGTCAAATGTGAAATTTAAGGTAATATTTTTTCAGTGGATAAAAGTGTTAAATAAGAATAGAAGAATCAACGCCGAAGCTTGCTTCATTGTAAAATGGCGGGATTTGAAAAAGATTAAAGGGGAGATAATTACGTTTTCTTCTTACGTGATAGTTTGAAAATATAACTAGCACATGACCATATATAACACTTACGAACCTTCAACTTTCTTTCAGATATGTTCGTTAGTATTGACTGCACTGAGGTCACAAGGAAAACAGCACCAGGGGAAGAGAACTCGAAAACTGCTTGCCTGACCTACTTATTTTATTGTATTGTTTTATTGAGAATAGCTTCAAAGATTTACATTCTAATTCTCAACTACGTCTTCTCAGCCGTTCGGTCAATATTCAGTAAATGATTTTTCACTTTAAAGGCTTATAACTTAAAAGGTCAAGGTCAAGTTCAAACGTGTGACCCACCCGCCAAACTTCAGATTCATACCTATGTGTGTAAGAATTATTGTAACTGTAGTGTGAACTATTTCGGCTATATGGCGTAGACAAATTTGGATAGAATAATAATAATAATCCGTAGAATAACAAAAGGTCATTCCATTGGTAAGTTCCACCCGACTGACCCGGATATGTTGGTGTGGCTCACTGGGAAAACATAAAACTACAACAAATGTAGTTTTGAGCTAAACTGTATATTGTACTGCTAAACTGGTAATAATAGTAATAGTAATAATATATTCATTCATGTGTAAGGCTATATATATATATATATATATATATTCGAAAGTATCACAGGTATACAGGTATGCAATGTAGGCAATAATATTTACTATCACAGTTATAGGTATATAATAAATTCTACCATGTGACGTCATTGTGACGTCAACATTGCCATCGTAGCCCCCTCGATATTTAAAAAAAATGATTTGAACCCAGATCTAATACACAGATCACACACACACACAATCATGCATACAATCACACAATCACACACACGATAACTCACACACAATCACACACACAATCACACCCAATCACTCACACACAATCACACACATCATCACAATCAGTAATGCACACAATCACACACACAATCATACACGTAATCACTCACACACACAATCACACACATAATCACTCAAACACACAATCACACACATAATCACTCACACACACAACCAGACACACAATCAGGCACATAATCACACACATAATCATACTTTAAATCACACACACACTCAATCACACACATTATCACTCACACACACAATCACACAATCACACACACACAACCAGGCACATAATCACACACATAATCATACACGTAATCACTCACACAAACAATCACTCACATAATCACGGGATGATGAGTAATAATATCGCCCCGATAGATGCCGTTTTTAGTTCGATGAGAGTTCTCTCGTATTGATCCATGGTGAATGAAAAGGAATGCACACGTGAACCTTTATATAGGTGGTATTGACGACGTCATACTCCAGTTATAAAGAGTGTATGTATATACAAAATAATCACCTCTAAAAAAAACAAATAAAATCATTGAAGACTATATGAATGACAGTATGTGTGGGCGTCCCCCCATTTAACTATGATATATACGTAGAGCATAACACACTGCTCTTTAAGTATCGAAAGATTATTGACCTACAAAGATGTGTGGGGAGCAGAAACATGTCTGAACTTGTCGAGAAGTGATGTCAAAATCTACAAATAGAACAGGGAATAAACAGCATCATGATCTATAAAAATAACTAATTAGCTCATGATGTTTGGGGTGTTATTACATATGAAGTAATAAACCAGGGCAAATTTCATGTGAAGTATGAAAACAGGGATTATTACATATTAAGTAACAACACACTATTTTAGGGATAATTACTTATTAACCCTATCTGGCCTGGGCGATTTGGGGTGTACCGCAGCCTGGGGGCGGAAAGTGCCCCCTATAAATTTTCGCTATCGCTAAGGCTAAACGGCTGAAACTTACCACACTATATCATTGGGTCAAGCGCTACAAGGATATGTAAAAAAATCCAAGATGGCCGCCATGATCACGTCACTGTGACGTCATTTTCAAAAAGAGCATTCTTGGACGATTCTGTGGTCAAAATTTTCGAATTTTTTAGTTTTGCTTTTTCTTCGCAAAAACTGCATGACAAATTAGAAAATAATAATCTGATATGAAATAGAATAGATTTTACCCACTTTTCCATACAGAAAAGCAAACATTTTGAAGAAACATCACTTTTCTTGTACCCCACATGGCCGCCATTTTGAATTAACCCATGATAATCTGCTCGGGGGGTCATGCAAATCTAAAAAGTCAGGAAGTTTCAGCTCTAATTTTTTTGTCTTCCTCCACACTCTCAAAATGCCCAATTTGGATACTCCTATTACTGACGTCGCCAAAGACGTCACAGATGACGTGGGCATCCCTCAAGTCTTTGTCTACACACCGAGGGCTTCACTTTGACACCTCACACGACGCGTTCGGACCAAGAATGGTCCCCCAATCGATCAAACACCCCCTCACGCACCATCAATATGCCCGCTTTCGCTACTACTCCTACTGTTGTATGTATGGTCCCTGTGTGATGTCATACCCAACAAATAGTAATAGAATCTTGTAAATTTGTGATGCAGCAATCAATGCTGAATAATATGTGACCAACATTATAAAGATTTGATAATAATTATGGAAGATAAGACTATTTTTGTAACCCTACCCCTATTGTCACAAAAACTGTAGATTTTAACTCGGGGGGGGGGGGGTAATTTCAAACTGATTAAAGGGAGTCCCAGTCCCAGTTTATCCACTGTTAACAAGTTGATTCTTATTTGACATGTTCTAAAGTACATCAAAAACATAGTTTCGCTCTGTAGTGTGTGGGGGGGAGGCGCAAGGTGACACCTTGTAGCCTAGTAGTTCATGAAGTTTGCTGCCCGTGTTCATTTCATTTATTCACCAAGATAAATTAATTGTACAATGTATAGTTGTAGAAGGCAGTTGGCGGGAATAAAACCCCAGAGGGCTTGTTCCCTGTAGAAACAATTCGATTATACATACGAATATAAGTTAAAGAGGAGGGTGAATGTTGATATGAATGTAAGCGGTGAGAACATTATATAAATAAAAACAAACACGTATCCTCGGACAATCAGCAAACTATGTTTGGTTAATGTATTGATACTGATCTATATGGATAATACTAGAGCAGCACGCTGGGGGAATTAAATATTGTTGATATGGTGCGATTTTGATGATGATTTAAACATGGAAATGGATGAAAATGTTTTTAAACCAGGGGGTAACTTGTTCCATATTCGAGGTCCTTTGACCCTCAAATGAAATGATAGGTCAGATAAATAAAACCGTCTATATATATTTGTGTTGGATTGGCGCGTGACATACGAGTGAACGTCAGAGATTTTTGCGAAGAAGTTCCGAAATGATAAAGGCAACAGTGTGGTAAAGAAAATGAACTTATGAATGAGCAGCAGAGTGAGATGGTCATTTAGTTCAGCGATAGGAAAAATATTCAATTCCAGGAAAAGTGGGTCAAAGTGCGCGAGTCTATCGGTTAAAGTTATTATGCGAATGATTCTTTTTTGGAGTATTTTCAGTGGCTGAAGATGAGTTGGGTACGTATTTCCCCAGACAATGTTGCAGAAGGATAAATACGGATAGATCAGTGAGTTATACAGAATGTACAAAGATTTTTTATTAAGACAGGACTTGATCTGATTGATTAGACCAATATTTCTCGAAAGTTTCTTACGTATTTCATCGATGTGTGTTACCCAATATAGCCTATCATTGAAATGAACACCTACAAATTTGAAGTTAAACACGTGTTCAATTTCATTTCCAAATATTGATATTTTGGGTACATCAGCATAATTGCATCTTTTTGAAGGTTTGAAGAACATAGATTTCGTCTGTTTAACATTCAAGGATAATTTATTACAGGAGAATCAGTTGTTTAGCTTGTCCAACTCAGTTGTCATGGTGTCGGCTAGCAGTTTTGGATCATCATCGGACAAAGTAACACTTGTGTCATCAGCAAAGAGGATAATACCAAGTAGTCGTGTAACACTGTTAATGTCATTTATATACAGTAGGAAAAATATAGGGTCAAGAATTGAGCCTTGAGGTACTCCACAAGTAATACGTCTGAATGATGATAATATGTTATTGTATGAAACGCAATGGGATCGTGATGTTAAATAACTTCGGAACCAGTCGTTGCAAATACCTCGCAAACCGTAGTAATCCAATTTAGTCAATAAAATATCGTGGTTCACAGTATCAAACGCTTATGAAAGGTCGCCAAAAGTCGTAGTGCTATACTGTTTAGATTCCCTTGCAGATACCAAGTGTTCGTACAATGATAGGACAGCTAGGGAAGTCGAATGATTAGCTCTAAAACCAAACTGGTTGAAGCACAGAATATTATTGTCTTCCAGAAAATCTAGCATTCTTATAACTACTAATTTCTCAAGGATCTTACTAAAGCAGGGTAGTACTGATATGGGTCGATAATTATTTACAAGATTGTTCTCTCCAGCTTTGTTAATAGGTGTGATCTTGACGATTTTCATGGTATCTGGGACTTGTCCAGATTCAAAAGAAATATTTATGATGTGACACAAGGGGATAGATATAATACTTGCAAAAGGTTCTATTAAGGAAATACGTATGTCATCAATACCCGCGGCACTATTCCTTAGATTGAGCCACACTTCACTCACTTCTTCAGGAGTACAGCGTTCAAGACGGAAATTTTGTTGGTAATCACCAGTGAGATACTCTCTGAAATCAACGGTAGGGTTTGGGATTTGAGACGCGAGTTCAGATGCCACAGTGCTAAAATAGTCATTAAAATTGTTGGAGATGATGGAAGGGCCGTTGATTTCTTCACCAGCAATCTTAAATTGTCTAGGTAGGCTCGATGCCTTTTTACGGTTCATAAGCTCGTTGAGAATTTTCCAAGTATTTTTAATATCATGATTGTAATCATTGAATCTCTGTTCAAAGCTCTTTTTCTTAGCCGTTCTTAAGGTATGGGTTAATCTAATTTGTTTCGGTATTGCTTGTATTCGTGGGTTGTACCAGGCCCTGTTCTAGATATATGTAATCTGTAAAGTCTATTTTTCCCCTGATTGATCTCAGTATGCCAGAGGTTATCCAGGGTTTATTAGTTTGAGGCTTAGTTAGAGATTTTGCTATAAGAGGAAAACACTCGTTGTATAAAGGATCAAATTCATTTAAAAATATTTCTATGGACTTGTTAACGTCTGTATCTTCGTTTGTCACGGACACCCAGCTAATGTTTTAAAAAAAAATTCTGCAAACAACGCTTCTTGTTTGGGAGAAGTATTACGAGACATTAGTGGGAAATCTTTTAGAGGTGCTCGTGATTGGGACTCGTTAATTTGGAAGATGGGAAAGTGATCAGTAATATCATGCAGTGAGCAGTATTCCGGATGCTAAATTTCCTCGTGTTGGTAAGCACGATTTTCGTCGGATTAAAATACTAACTGGAAATGTTTATTAAGCTTGTATTTATTTAAACGATTTTCAAAACATCATATATTCGCTATCCTCTGGGGTAGGAATTTGAAAATGTCCACACTAACATGACTAATGGTGTCGGCCAAGGTGAGAAATGCAAAATAACTCAAGATGGCTGCCATAATGACGTTACAGCTACGTTTTATTTAATTGTTTTCTTGGGGTTAAATATACAGTAAATATTAGAAAATAATCATGTATAACTGACTCAGATGGCACGGCCGTCGCTGACGGAATTTTGCCAAACTGGGTCAAGTTGGACCAGATCCTTATTCATGCAATAAATTCGTTGGGGCTATCATACAATGCAGCCCGTGACTGGACAATGCATGCATAGTGAAATGTATCATTCTAATATAGTACTAGACTTCCATCTACACACTTTGTGAATAAGCTATACGGCATTCCTGCTGCTGAAGATGAAATGACGGCGCCAAGGCGAAAACTATGGCCTATTAAAGAGGACCAATGCCGATTAAAGAGATTCCTTTTTTTGAGCTGAGAAATAGGCAGCTGTAAGGGGTCCATCCTCTGAAAACTGGAACAAGGGTCCCGTCCTCGGATGCGAAATATGTAACCGAAAAATAAATTGATTATTTCAACGACGGCCATATTATCACAAAGAAAGAGAATGTTATGATTTGCCAGTTTGTGGCCCCAAATTTCCACGGCAAGGACGATGGGGAACAACTTCGTGACCGTGATATCTAAGTGCGCAAGATGTGCTGGCCATTCTTGGCCTATCCACGAGGATCCAAATACATCCGCCAAACCTAAAGTACCGGCAGCGTCGGAAAACAATTTTCCGTTGAAAGACTCCAGGAATACAAGCCAGGTATTAATATAGTCTCTAGCTTTATTCAGGCGAATGTTATGATGAGCCTGTGATACAGCTTTTGTTAAAGTCTATCAGGCAGCGGATAAAAATTGAGCGAGCCAGTGAGAGACTGCAGTTCCACTGGGGAACTTTTTTACGGCGCGAGAATTTGCTCAACATGCTCTTCAGTTTATGAATTTCGTCTTCCTGAAATGATGCTTTCATATTTCTAGAGTCCAGTTGAATCTCATGCATAAACATAGTTGATGGGTAGAAGGTCTTACCGTGTTCGATTGGAATACCCAAATACTCACACAAGTAAGTGAAGAGCTATAGAACAGTGGGTAGCGCCATTTCCACCGACGAAAATGAAGTCGTCTAGTATTTGGGTCACCTCTAATATTGTAGCCATGATTGATTGCAGAGAATGACTTAAGCTCTCAAATAGTTTACAGGAAGTAGAGCATCCCATTGAAAGGCGCCGATCATAAGAATAATTGTCGCCCCAGGTAAACTCCGATAAGGGGTAAATCGCTGTCTCGATAGGTATATTGCAGAAGGCATCATCTAAATAGATTTTTGCCATCATATCGTAGGTCCTGTGGAATCGCACCGTTAATAGACAAGGCAGATATTTCAGGCTAAGGTAAGTATTAAGTGGGATTTGGTTTAATGTCACACTCAATGTTAGTTTACTGATATGGTGGAAGTCAGTTTTGGGAAGCTGGAATGCCTGGAGACAACCACGCCCGTCGGCAAGTAGCTGACAAACTTCCACACATGCCCCAGCGAGGCTCGAACCCGTGCCAACTCAGCGGTGTGAGGCTAGCGCCTTAGACAACTCGGTCACAGAAAGCCCCTAAAAGTATTAGGTTCCTTTTGGGGAACTAAGCCTAATGTATTGCCAAAAGGAGGAGTAGAGGAGGGACCAGCAAGTCGACCTTTCGACAACACATTGTCTAATTTAGCGTCCACGATAGCAGGGTTTGCATTGCAGATGAACTATTGCGCGAGACAGTATATGCATAGTTTCTCAAGTGCCCAATATCGAACCCGTTTGTGAAACTTGAAACGAGTAAATCTACCTCATGATAGTTACTTAACACAGTTTTTAGCCTGATCGGGTTTGCCGGTGTTGAAAGAGTAACTCTCTTTACCGCTGGATGTACACATGCTACTTTACATGTAAGGAGCCAGGAAGAATCCAACTGACAAAATTTGATGTAGTTCACAACCGTGGCATGTACGATAACCTGAAGTTTCATCCTTCAGCAGTTTCATCCTGTACCGATAATCAGCACTGAGGATGGGGCGCTGGTGGCCATATTGGATATCTATAGAAAATAAAATAGTCAATAACGTTCACGCGTGCTTGATCGAGTCAATCATAACAGAGCTACATGTACAGAAACCTCTCGATGGAGCCTTTATAAATATATACATGATATCTATTAGCATGTATACAAACACACATACATGTGTACGGCAATAAATACCATTATTGGTGACGCTCTGGCAGCCATATTGGATATTCAAAGAGTAATAAAGCTTGCAATGATCGTTATTATTTTCGTGTTGAGTCAGTCATGCTCATAGAAAAGCAATCTCACGTAAAAAGCGTTTCAAGTTGTCAAATAGTCGCCAACAGGAGGTTATAGTATATATTATGGCGGCCATATTGGATTTATGCAAATTAAGGGCCTCATGTAGAATTGGACACCCCATCTGAGATCATTCCTCATGCCCAAATGAGCCTCTGTGCAAAATATGGTGCTTTATTCCAGTCAGTCACGATCTTGACCTAAAGCCACCGGACTATAAAGTTGCCCGCACACGGAAGCTATCTGCTTATAATTACGCCGTCTTGCACGAATGAAAACTTAGTTAAGCAGATAGCTCTAGTGTGTGACGTGCGTTTACGGTTTGAACAATTCCCCCCATTCAGGTCAAGCTAAATGTCGGAATGTTAGTGTAGTATTTAATTATTATTATTATTTAATTATGTAATGGCGTCATTGCTGTAACGCTGTACCGTCGGCACCGCGCCTGTCGCCGAAGTACATGCACCGGGTAAGTTCTTTACGAGAACACAGGATACTAAATAAGTATTTCCTGTAGTCTTGGTCGAATATATAATACATGCAGTTAAAAGTAAAATAAAAGTAAAATTCTTGGTAGATTGCGTACAGCTCAACCCGATTGCCCGACATACCCGGGGACATGATAATCGTCGATTTTGTTGGTTCTGTAAGTTTGCAATGTTGAGAATTAAAATAATACAAAGAGTGAAGGGAAGTTAACAAGAAAACTGAATATGTGAATGTATTAACAAAGTGCTGGTTAAAATACCGTATAGATTGTGCTAAGCAATATATAAAGACATATATAAGAGTCATATACATGCGGGTTGCAGAATTAGTGAATATAGATTATTTCTGTAACTCAGTAGCTTTGTTACGATGACCCTTCGTAGTCCGCTCACAAACGATAAGACACACAGTTTTCTTTAGTTACAGGAGCTATGAGAATTGGGTTAAAAACTCCCAATACTACTTTCATGCATATTATTCTTCAAAGTTACGACATCTACTCCACAATATTAATAAATCAAGTTGCTGTTTGGTTCTTCCATGGACACTTTAGTTTCGATTAGTCAATCACGGTATTTCACCACTGGACTTCGCTTTCTTTTCCTGTTCTTCTTCTGGTTTGTTCTTTTCAGATGACCAAGCTTCAACGGTTGTCTTGCGGGGTTTGGTGACCAGTACCCAAATTACGCCTATAACATATTCGATAACTTCCGCCATTGTCAGCAAACTGGCCCCGATGAAGATTCCAAATTGTCCCCCAAGATTTGCTGGCAAAATCAGAAAAAAACAATTAGAGAATTTGTGTGTAAACTTATTCTCCTGCCACCGACGATCCAAATACATGTTATCGCATTTTCAAGTAGTAGTAAAAGAATAAATTGACACGCATTTACCTTTGACCACCAAATGTGAACTTTGACCTCTGTGACGTCACTACCGGTTCCAATCACGTGCTGGAAGTGATCTTTGACCCTGTGCGTGTGCGCTTTGGTACATCAAACACCGGTGCGCAGGGTTGAAGTTACAGAAGCAACGTGAATTCGGTTACAAACGAAAGATGGCATTATGTGAGTGCACAGGAGCGTGTTTGGACAAGTGGGCCATCCTTGCTCTAAATGGATCGCGTGGGGTATCGTCTAGAATCTGTCTTGGTGTACCGGAAGTGACGTCATCGGTGACGTCATCTGTAGCAGAGAAAGTACAGAGAAAGGGTATTTACGGATGCACAGGGTGTGATGCCTCATGATGTAGACTACGATTGCCATTTTGTCCTAGGTGTGATGTTGGCATCATGAGAAGTAGAGAGACCGCGTGGAAGATCGGGTGACCTGTGACTCGGATCCCGACACTACATGGAATGCCATTACTCTACTCCGTGACTGGTGGATGAAATGCAAACGGATGTTGAGTGGCGAGCTCGACGTCAACCTCATCAATATCGCCTTGGTTGAACAGCTGGAGTCCGACCTGTCCTGATCTGTACCGGCAGTGCCGAAAAACCAAGAACCATGCGCCGTGCCATGATCCAGATCATCACTTTCCAGGAACTCAGGGCCCCCCCTGAGGCGGGCGACTTCACTACCTACCTCACGAATGAATGAATCTCACATTCAGATATTTAGTACGGCATACGGAGAGTGGTCCGCCTCTGTATGCCGAGCAGCTACGGTACTTTCACTCGAGTAATAACACACTCGTCTGTAACAAGCGTCAGATTCGACATTCAATATCCAGTCGTCAGCCATAAAAAAGAATTACAGCGTCAATAAGCGAAAGACCTAATTCGTATTGCTGTTTGTAATGTGTAAATCCTAATCATTATTCTTTGCCCAAACGAATTTCGAAGTCGTTTTCCTCAGTATGTATTTCATTCAGGCGTTGATTGTGACTGTTCATTTGGACAGCATGGAGATGTAAAAGACATGATATGCCCAAACCTTCATCATCACGATTCGTGCGTCAGAGAAGACGGCCCTTGACCAACTGGACACCTTGGATGCATTGGAGTGTGATAATGTGACATTTTACGTGACGAAACAGATAGGCCACCCGATCGACGCCCCATCATCCTCCGACCCAGTTGAAATACCGTAGAATCATGTTTTCCACCACCCTTTTAATGTTGCGTTTACGTAACCCGTTTAATGTTACTTTACGGGGACGTACCGTCCCGGAGGCTTGCCCACTGTACAAATCATTGTGATTGTAATTTATGACTTGTAACCATGGTGGAGAATGAAGCGATTGAATAAGAACTTGCATTCTGAATTGCATCTTATATCGCTCAAGCCGGTGCTACGGACCGTCCTAGGGACCGTCCTAGGGACCGTCCTAGGGACCGTGTGGTCATGCCATTCAAGATGTTCACATGAACAGTTAGAGTAAGTCATGGCTGCGATACAAATCACAGGGATCACATTTGGTTCTTGTGATTTTTAAAAATATGCAGTCAGTATATTTGTCTGTGGGGTTATATGACTTCTTGTCAGAGGCCGGCATCGTTTTCCACCAGCTGTTTAATGTTGCATTTAATGCCGGTTTCTCTGTCTCTAAATACGAGAGAGGGTAACATCGTGTATCATACAAACACTGACGATGACGGAGTATTTCCTCAGCGTTTTCTCAGTGTGACCGTCGAGCACGTTCATAATAATGGGCGATATCAAATATGTGGAAATAGCTGAGCACCCCACCGGGGTAGAACTTATCCATCACCAGCGGGCACTCTGAAACATCTCGTGGGCTCGTACCAGATTTACAAGAGCGATACAACTCCAGCCATGGACCTCCGGTGTCAACATCCCTTGACCTGCCTCATTGCGGAACCGAAGAACAGAGGCAAAACTACAAGCGTCTATTCCGTCATTTATTATTCAGTCGTCGTCCGTTAAAGAATTTCCGCGTCATTCAGTTGGCTGTTCTATTTGCTTCAAATCCTTACATGGTATTTTGTCAGATAGATTGGCCCATGCCTCACTATGTAGATGGAAGTACGGAAGTGTGGCTGCCTTTTTCAGCTTACGAGCGCATGGTATACTTCACAGTGAAAAATGTGTTTGAAAACGGCGTGGTCGACCTCTTATTTTCTTTGCTAATTTCTGTTGATCCTTGGACTGGGCACAGCGAGTTTCATGACAATCGATTGTCAAGTTGTTTTCTGTGATGAGGGGAGAATATGTCCTATTTTGGACCAAATTTAGAGGATTGTCCTGAAGTTTGAGGCGAGTTAAATAGGGGTTATGTGGACCCCAATTTTGGTCAGCAAGGCTTACATCTGTCTCGGCTCCATGGCAAGAGCCTACTCTTTCAGAAAATATATAGTTCTCTCAAACACGGTTGCTGTTTAGCATATAATGAACCAGCCTACTGTTTAATTTCTGATGCCTTGCCTGTGCTGTGGACTACTACCTATATGACAGAAAATGCATTTTCTCATAACAATAACTTTGCACATCTCTGACTAAAAATTTTGCATCAGCACTAATATTGTTTACCATTATGTTGAACACAATTCAAAACAGTGATATTTCACACCCAACACAAGACTGAAATTAATACATCAGCACAGGGGCAAAGGGGGAGATAACTCTTAGCATGACGGGGAAATATCTGTTACAGAGTGTTTAGTATTTCTAAATTTAATGTTGGTTTGAGGGGAGGGGGGGCTGTTGTTTTAATGGTCCCGGGAATTAATCTGTGACGCTCTAACTTTATCAGCAAGAACACATCACTAAATTTAGAGTAGAACAATGTCACAGTAGGCCGTCATAGAATTCCAACAGAATGATATCATATATGGAACGACGTCACAGTAATTTACTCCATATATACACTCCTATAGCTCCCATTTCGTTTCCTCAATGTCACCTTATTTATCCAAATTACAAGTTCCATTAATGTTGTTTATTAACACATCAATAAGGAATCAGATACATGTATTTTTTTGTCAGTCATGGCACATATGACATTTTTTGGCTCGTCTATGCTGTACAGAGGGTTATCTCTCGTTGACCAGTCAAAAGGCAGGTACAGGGCCTAGCTATAGCTTTATGATGACTTGGAAGTGAAACAACTCAATCCCCATTGCTTTCTTATTGCATAAGACCCAGTCACATACAATAGCAGTGAGAGATATAGGTTATTTGGAGATTTTGGCTCCAATTTGAAAGGTCAATATTGTTTTCTTGTTATTATTGACTTAAATATTTTGAAAATTATGAATTATTAGCTTGCTATTCATATTTTTCCACCTTCCTTACAAATTTGGTGTTTCTTGAAACCTGTTTATGTCTACCAGACTGATTCTTGTGCATTAGTGGGATATTTCCTGACCAAAAAAATTGAAAGTAATTTGACATAGCGGTCTAGCCTGAAGAATTACGTCGCAAAAGCTGTCAGAATATCAATGGGGTAGTGGGAAAGGTGCGGCTCTGTTTTATCTTAATATGACTTTCAACCATTGACTGTTATCTATAATTATACTTGTATAGGCCCATAGACTGAAGGGAGTAGATAAAAAATCCACAAAATGTACCCTTCACTTAAAGAGGGTAGTCCATAGTTGCGGATTTTTGGTCCCCCTGAAAATCTTTGAAATTCATATTCCACCAGGTTTTACCCCATGAGAACTTTTGTTGGCTTTTTGTTTATTAATATTGTAATATCATTTACTTGACTGGTTGATTCGCTTCAGATCTGTACATGATATTTTGCGAGTTAGATTGGCCCATGCCTCACTATGTAGATGGAATTGTGGCTGCGAATTGGGGCCCTTTTCAGCTAACGAGCACATGGTATATGTCACAGTGGAAAAATGTGTTTGAAAACGGCGTGGTCGACCCCCTATTTTCTTTGCTAATTTTTGTTGATCCTTGGACTGATCACAGTGTCGGTGAGTTTCATGACAATCGATTAAGTTTTTTTCTGTGCTGGGGAGGGGGAGAATATGACCTATTTTGGACCAAATTTAGAAGATTTTCCTGAAGTTTGAGGCAAGTTCAATAGGGATTATGGAGACCCCAATTTCGGTCAGCAAGGCTTAGATCTGTCTCGGCTTCATGGCAAGAGTCTACTCTTCCAGAAAATATATAGATCTATGGGGTTCTCTCAAAACACAGTTGATGTTTAGCATATAATGAACCAGCCTACCGTTTAGTTTCAGATTGCTTGGCTGTACTGTGGACTACCGGTACTACCAAAGGGAAAGTCGACATACGATGGTGAGCATCATAGATGGCCCTCAAGAATCAGCCCAATTGCGACGCTATCGCAACCCCCTGTCTTGCAACATCCTCCAGGATGACTGCCTGACTACCGGATAGTCGCCCTTCTATCTTCGCCAAAAGTTTGTTTTCACATATCGACATAGGCTGACTTGAATGCAAAATGAGGACCATGTACCTGATAGTATCCAGGAGCTTGTCGGGCAACCGGAAATGTGGAGCAGTTGATTGAGCTGGCCAGAATAGTACATCAGGAACTGTTATTCGTAGCCTCTCCTGCTGTGTCTTAGGTTCAGATAACACTGTATTAAAGATGGTATTCAAATTATGAATGGCCGCCGATGGTTTCAGTGATGAAGTAGTTCTGTCATAGGTAACAGGAACCGCTGACACTGAATTTATTCTAGACTGCTGGAGGAGGTCGACGAAGCATCTCAGTGAACATCCTATAAAGTTCATCTATCATCTTTGCATACCGCTTAATTTCTCTCGCGTCCTCAGCGAAGTGAATGAGGTGATGCCACAGTAGCTGACAAATCCAAGAGACCGTAAGTTAGACTGTAACTGGATGTTGTTGTTGAACACTAAACGAAAGTGGTCTCATCACACCCGGAAACAACAAATGTCTATAATAATCTAATTCTGCCGATTAGTTTTCCACTCTAGCGAGTATGTCCTCAAAGGTGTTATCAGATATCATAGGTTGCTGTACCTGGAGTTGTTCCTGATGTGAAGGGTACACCCCACTGGAAGTAGTAGGAGAAAACCACTGCAAATGGGGGCGAACTGGAAGTCTAGTCCAAGCACATTGATCAGCACGCACAGCCGGACGTGGATTTGGGCCTCTAGGGCGAACGGCCCCAACCGGAAGCGGAAGTAGACCTGGCATGGTAGGCCGTGGTAAGCGGAAAAGCGAGTCCGAATACACCTATGGTTGGACACCGAGCATGTCCGCCATAATCGCAGTCGAACAAGCAAAGCCATGAGCGAGTTGCGATCGAACGGAAGTATTCATAGATGTAATATATATAACTTCCGTTGCCTGTACTGCACCCATTCGTTTAACTTCATAGGTTTGTTGAGTCGGGTACCCCAAACCGGAAGTGATGCTATACGCCGGATACTGAATTCCTCTCACACTGTTAGGTAATATCTGGGGTTGAATTGTCGATGTGGGCACCGGATCCCGTGAAGATGGCTGTTTAGGACTCTGTCGATGTCGTAATACTTGCGATGATGGAGGCAGTTCGGGCTTAGTCAAGACGGCAATAGTCACATTGGTGTTGCCGGAAATTGGTTGCATCAGCCCCGAAAGCAATCTCTCGAGAAACAACAGTCATTGAATTAGTCTCAGCTAAAACACGAGCTGCTGAATCAGAAACTCCGGAAGTCCGTTCCCGCTAGAACCTACCGCAAAATTTATTTTTTGAGAGATCCCAGGGATCGACGATTCCGTTTTGGTAACCAGTCAGAGTCTTTGCGGGATCATCTTCGATATCCATGGGAAACGGAGGAAGCTCGACTTCGAACACCACGTCACCTGATTTGCTATCAATTTGTCCTCATGTACACCCATCACAGTTACATGCATTGTCTTCTTTTTACCTGTAGAAGGAATGTTGAGATTCAGGGCGAGGACTAGTAGTAAGCGTCAATAAGACGCTATTGTCCCACCAGAATTGAAAGAGGCAGATCCGATAGTATCCACTTACTCGTAATCCGGCGGAGACGGAGCCGTAGAGGTGTACACCGCACCAAAACCACGGGGAACTCATACTGACTGAGTATAAAAACCTATTAGATACAAGTGAATAACATCATTAGGCCATAACACACAGCCCTAGACATTTTGTATATTGGCCACAAAGATGGCCGCGGCATGTTAGACAAGCCGAGTGGAGATCAACTCCGGCTTTGTTTGTCAACAAATACAGTAATTTGAAGACGACATCGTTTAGATATGGAAAGATACTGCTTGTATAAGCATCACAAACTTCGATAACACGGAGCGCATGGGCAATGATACATACTGTGGAACTTAGTAGTTAATTTCTTCACTTGGTAATAAGGGCTAGTTACTTAACGAATGGTACGTTCAGCGAACAAAATACCAGTTTTAACGGGGCCTACTCGGAGAACCAGTTTGACTTTCACCAAAATTACAACATCAACTTTGTGGCCCTGCATGTGAACAGGTGCTGGGCACTGCCCTGACGCCTAGCACCACAAATTGTTTGAGGCAACAAGTCAAATCAACCAGGACGAGGGTAACCAAATCAGCCGGGAGGACTTCGCTGACGGGACACGTTGTTCTGCTTCGATCTGACCCCGACAGTAGTGTATGATCAACGAAGGCAACTTACGGTTGGAAATGCACTTTGCACGAGCCCTCCGGAGCAACATCAATGTGATTTGCTACGCCGAATCATTCAAGAGGATAACACGCGCAACGTCCTAGGTGATTTTGTCACCTTACATAGACACAGACCACATCTCAACCGCACTCCAGGGCGACCCATGCACTCGGATCCCTTTCAATCAGTGTTTGCCCAAGACGTCATCCCGCTACCTGTACACACCTGCATGTGGACCTCACCGCGTACGTGTTCAGGACAGGCCGTTACAAGAGTGGTGGGTGGAATGAAAAGAAAAACAACAAGTGAGTTCAATGTGTAGGTAAAGCAATAAAGACCAGAGAGACCAATAGATTGTCTACGCGCGTGTCCGACCACTCATATAACCCCAAAGGTGACGTTGATAGAATTGGAGCGATATGCAAGAGGTGGGAAAAATTGACGACGTCTGGCGACTGAAAAGCAACCATATGCTTCTAGAGGAAAGCTTTCCTCGACACCTCACATTCAGACCCGAGAATACGGTGGAATAGTATCTCAGCCGTGCTTTCATTGCAGCTGTTCATGTGGAGACTATGAAGTATCCACGCGGCCCCTATCACCGGCCCAAGCGGAATTAGATACGCTAGTCTGGGAGCTGTGATGGCAGATCAGTTCAAACAAATAACAAATAATGGATGAGCACCGAAGACGTCTGATGGAGTAAACGTTCCAACATAAGGTAAACCTGGTAAATGCAGGAATACCCCGAAAAACTAATGCCCGACGTCGCACGGCTTAAATTTCCCACCAAAAACCTATCCATATTTGTCGAATGGCATGTACAGAGGGCGGGCCTCGCGGACTAACAGTCCACTAGCAGAATCCTACCAGCAGAAATCCGATGTGATGCAAAATAGAAGACGGGAGTAAATATCCCCGAAGGACTGAGGACCTTCCACCTCGACGGGAGAGAGACTAGACGACCGTCACCACCCCTTGAGTACCTGTATTTATGTTATTTTAGGGGCCGCATTAAATTCTGTCATATATATCCCAATACACACATGCCAGTTTACATCGAATACTGCTGAATTGTCAAGGAAATCTTGGATTAAGATATAGTCGAACCTAATGTGCCTGTTAGTCGTAAGGGCAGGTACCCCAAGAAGAAATCATTGAAAGGCAAAAACAGCATTCAGTTGGACAGAGGGACATTTGGTTGATTCTTGTACATTGTGTATCTACAACTCTATGCTGCATATCTAGGTCGTGGGTAATAAGATAATCTTTTGTTGGCACTTAATAATTTCAGTACAATTTCAAATTAAGCTACCCTGTACATTTGATTTGTATATGTAAGTCATATTAAATGCCCAAGATAATTTATTGATCAAGCAGCATGAAGAGCTACTCACCCACGATATCCACGATTGTGTATGCGCCAACCTGATCTAGTCTGGTGAACAGAAGCCTTTGAAAGAATACGGCCACAGCTAGGTAATTCTTCCTATAACAACAACATGATGCACAATGTAAACAAAATATTAGCTTTTTCAAGCATACACCATCCATAATAATCTAGATATCTGAACGACTATGTAAATCAGTTTCTTGCATAATATTTATTTCTATTGTAGACATGCCGAGTGGTGATAAAAGTTTGATTGGTTTAAACTATATTTTATTTCCAATAGAGAAAAGGGGATTGGCGAACAGGCGAGGCCTATATAAACGCCTTACGCTAAATTTAACAAAATAAATTATAGATGGAGCTTATAAATAAGTTACATGAAGTGTGCAGTGGAAGATAAGGAAAAAAGCAAAATCAATAACATGTGCAGTCGATAGATATGACAGGAGTGGTACACCACGAGCATATTAGAAACTATAGGAGACACCTGCATACAAATAAACCATCCAAGGTCGCTAAAGATAACATATATAGCAACTCTAGCCTGTATGATATACCATACAACTTCATATAGGACTAAATATGACTAATAAATCACGGATTTTGCTCAGGTCTTATATTATGATCACTGATGGTGTTGGATTTTTGTTCAGAAAACAATCGCTAATAAATTTAGAAATTAATAGAACATTGTTGCAACTAACATTCACTAAATCGTTCTGCACAGAGGATATAGCGGTGTACCCTGGCGAGAATGTCAATATTTTGATTTTCAGATAAAGCTGGGTCACCAAACAGGAGTTTGTGAATATTAGGCGGTTCTAGGATATCAGCCAAGTATTCTTGGCGAAGATTATTATAAACAGGACAAAAACAGAAATAGTGCGAGGTGTCTTCATAATGAAAACCACAAGCACATATCGCAGTATCTGAAATATGGCGCAAAAACATATGTGCTTTGAGATTGCTACAATTTAATCTCAGTTGTGACATTATTACTTGGGCCCGACGTTCACCGTAATAATAGTGACGAGGAATCTTTAGGTCATCTGACGACAGGTATTTCTTAAATGAACGAAATGATGAGGCTACTCGAGTTTCGTAATTCAAGCCATTCCATAGTTCAATCATAGATGGTAGAAAGGAATTTTGGAACTGAGATGTCTTACAAAAGGGAACGCGAAAGTTTGAGGCATTTCGTAAAAGATAATGAGTCATCTGGGCCACGTGATCTGGGAGTAACGATGTCAAATATTGTGGGACTTGTCCATATATCATTTCATAAAATAACTGAAGTTTGTGTCGTTTTCTTCTTTCATCTAATGGGATAAACCCGGATTCTTCATAAAGTAATTGATGACTTGTCCCCGAGGGCATACAGAAATGGTCCTGATGGCATCGAGTTGAAGATTTTCAAGAATCTCAGCATGATAGGCCGCACAGTTATCCCAGACAATATTGACATAATCAAATATAGGTAGTATAAATGATTTATAAAGAATTTCTAACGATTTTTGAGAAAGTCTATTATATTTTAGGCTGCTTAAACAATTTACCATTGGGCTTATTTTTGTAAACATATAATCTATGTATTGATCCCAGCGGCCAGAAGACTGAAAAATTATACCAAGATGTTTGTGAAAATTTAATTCATTTATTGTAGTGTCATATAATTATATTCCATATTGTAGTGTCATTCATTAACAAAGGTGGATGGACATTTCTATTTATTTTCCGGGAGAAGAATATTCCTCAGTTTTTGGCGGGCTAAATTGTACGAGCCATTTTTTTGGTCCACTGAGATATTTGACAAGAATCATAGTTTAGAAGCTCTGCCCCGATTTGTGGATTTTCAACAATTATATACAGTGAAGTGTCGCCACCAAATAATCGAATATTACATTTTAAATCAATTACGATATCATTAATATATATAAGAAATAGAAGCGGTCCCAGGACTGAGCCTTGTGGGACACCCGCTGTTACAAATTGGAAGGTTGAAGATTTGCCATTGTTAATCACAGCTTGTTGTCTATGTCTGAGATAATCACCGAACCACTTTGGTAGCTTGCCTCTTATACCAGTTGAATACAGTTTATGGAGTAGGCCTGAAGTATGACAAAAGAGATGATTACAATTTCAACATCGTAAACTATCCCTTTCTGGACAGTAATATTCCAGTAGGACCTGCATATGGCGTATACATATCACGCCTAGTAGCATTTGCTAGATCCTGTGTTAAATGTGACGATTTTAATCAACGTCACAAAACATTGTTACAGAAACTTATAAAACAGGGCTACACCGTCAAGCGCCTCCACTCAAAGTTTCTCAAATTTGGCGATATATATCGCATGCTGATAGCAAAACACGAGCGTAGCGTGCAAGTTCTATGGCGTTACGTTTCGTAACTTGTGTCTAATTCCGCTTAACCCGGGGCTAGGGGCCGTATGAACCCATGTACTTCAAGATCCTCATGGTGCTCATATGAACAGTCACAATCAAAGCGTGACTGAGATACATCATTCTTTAGATGACGACCTTACAACGAATATTATGGATTAAGAATACTAATCAGCGATACGGATTTGATATTTTTGGAACATCATGATGTCTTGCCGGCATCATTGAAAACTGTTGACCGCTTCTCTCTTGCAGGAAACAAGCCTATGTTTATGTATACTATGATTGTCTTTTTTGAATTTGGTGCTAATACTGCTATATGGAATATGAAAACGGTCTTTGGATTATGGACGCGGATATTCTCTAATGGACGACGGCTGGATTATGGATGACGGACTTGAGGCTTGTAATTTATGCCATGCCGAACAGTGTTTGATTTCTGGTAGACACATTTTAAAAACCTAATTCACTCATTTTGAAAATATGCATTAAATAAATACTGTGGCAGAGAGGTCAAACCTTTTTTAACCAAATCCTGGTATTTGCTTTTTTGTTTTTTGTTGACAGGTTGTGTACAAATGGAATAATATGTTTCAGTCTATTAAAACCTTCCAAATTGAGTTCGTCACATCTATGCCGCGAATGGAGACTACAAAGCCAACCCCTTCAACTTCCGTCGTTTCAATCTCATCAGTACCAAGATGTACTTTCATGGAGCAAACGCACCAGTCCGACATTTCCATACAACATTTGCTACATAGCCAGAATTTTTTGACTGTAGCTTAGCCCATCTCTGTCTATTCGACGAAATTCGAAAGACAAGAAGCGATTTCTGGAATTACATACATGTAGAGCTCGAAGAATTTCACTGAGGATGCCCCTTTTACGAGTTTACCTTAGACCAAACGCCCCAAAATTTCCAGCAGGAGGTCACCTTTGCGGAGGCACTGCGAGAAAGTACAAATATCGCAGTGTATCCTAATGTAAATCCCCTCTCATTTAGAAGTGGACCATAATACGAATATAATCGACGAACAACGATGAATACTTTCGACTTAATCTGCGCGATACATTCGGATCAATATCTTGAAGAGCATGTCGAAGGAGTCCACGATGTCCAGGATTTTATATTTTGGAACATCATGAAGTCTTGCCGGCAACATTGCAAATTGTTGACCGCTTCTCTCTCGCAGTAAATTAGCCTATGTTTATGTATACTATAAATTTTTTTATTTGGTGCTGATGTTGTTATATAGAATATGGAATTGGTCTTTGGATCATGAGCGCGGAAATTCTTTAATGAACGACGGCTGTATATTGAATGACGGACTAGACGCTTATATTGTGATGTTTTTAGAAATCGAGTACTGGTATCGATAATTTATGAGATCTAGCTGATGTATCTAGTACGGAACGATGTAATAGATTTTATGCTCATAGCTATTGACATTTCCTCCAGATAATTATGGATATTATCCGCGCAGAATAGATCTCATCAATTCATTATGGAGGGGTTGGAGAAGAGTTTCAATGAAGGGAGACAACCCACACGTCTTCGATTCGAGGGAGTGAATATACGAACAGACGGCTATTCGAATAAGGAAGGTGTTAAATATTACGTCACGCAAAATGAGAAGAAAGCCATTTATGCCGAAAGAGTAATCAGAACTATCAAGAATGTTATGAATATATCGTTTACTCATGAACTATTTGCATACCCCTCCCCCCAGAGCAGAGTATCATGGGAAAATCCAAGATGGCGGCCACGTGGGGTTCCAGAAAATAATTCTGCTTTTCCGCGATGAAAAGTGGGCAAAAACTATTTTATTTCACATCACATTAATATTTACTAATTTATCATGCGGTTTTTGCGGAGAAATTGCATAAATAAAAAATTCGGAAAATCTGAAAAATCGACCAAAAAATGCCGTTTTTGAAAATGACGTCACTGTGACATCATCAAAGCAGCAATCTCGGATTTTGTTTACATTTTCTGCTAGAGCTTGGCCCAAGGGTATAGTGGGGTAAGTTTCAGTCCCCTAGCTCAAGGGGTAATAAAAACAATTAGGCCCCCAAGGCTACAACAGGTCCCAAAAAGCCCAGACCAGATAGGGTTAAAGAGATTTTGCGAGACAGTGTACACGAATACAATCACCCCCACACATCCCTGAACCAGGGAGCCCCTATACAAGTGACCAAAGATAATGAATCGCTAGTGCGGAAAGAGTTATACGCAGATACGTTGAAGAAACGTAAAAAGAAACCACAGAAGACGAATGTAACAAAGCGACCCTATGAGTTTCGACTAGACGATACTGTGAGAATTTCACATGCTCGATATGTATTCCAAAGGAATTATTAAGCGAAGAGTACAGAGGAATTGTTTATAGTCCACCGTAGGTTTCAAAGAACCAGGATAAATATACACAAACTAGCCGATCTCACGGACGAGTCTATCGAATGAAGCTTCTATCAAAACGAACTACAAAATGTTCAAAAAGACCCCGATGCGTTATGGCGTATCGAAAAGATATTAAAAACATGCCGCCATAGAGGTATGATAGAACAGTTGGTAAAATATATAGGGTGGTCAAAATTCGCGAGTTGGGTGCCACGTGAGGACACCAAGAATATATAGGAGTATGGAGCTTTCGCTCTTGTATTGTATATTATATATTATGTATTATATATTATGACTGCCTCGAGTAGACTATTCGCATTCCTAGAGAGACCGTCGAATGCATCACAGCGTCACTACTATCGCTTTGATTTGAACAGTATATTTATTTTACAATAGGATCACAAATCGTCTTCGCTTTACCATACTGCCATGCAGAGAAAACTACGTTAGCGATGCTGATAAGTGGATTAAATTCTGCGTTGACCAGGCTAGAGCTTTGGTAAGAATGGTGGAAGAAGACTAGGTTAACCTTCACTCCCTGTATATCGGTAGAAGAAATTCAACTGTAATCCACGTGTCGAAGGGGTCAAAATGGTGCAGGACAGCGCCAGAAAGCAAACGTCCGAGTACTGCTTACATCCCCCAAAAGAAAGCGGAAACATTCTTTCACAACTTCCGCTTCAAAGCGTTCAAAGAAGTATAGTGGGTAATGGATGGGGCTATATTTTACTGTCATCCCCACTTTAATCTTATCATACTTAGTGACTTCATCCATTTCATATTTGAAGGGAGTGATATAATCGAATTGCATCAATTTGCATGAAGGTGTTGGTCGTCACGCATCGATTATATCCATATGTTCTCTGTGCTCTAGAAAGTTATTTAAATCCGCTAATTTACTGTGACATGCGATTGGCGCATAGTGGATCTCATCGAATCGGAGATTAAGAAGCAGATACCAAAATCACAAGATAATGATGCTAATAAACAATCAGCGATGGAGTCTGAACCACATAATGTTGAGAAACCAGAAGTTCAACTGTCAATCCTCACTCCATCCTTACTCCAGCCAGTTACGATGAAAGTTACACCGAAAGTGGGGAAAGTGTATGGATAGATAAGTCATTAAGCGGTCTTGATAACTATGTTGAGCGTATCACACAGAGAATTATCTACTGTTATGATCAATGGCAACCGCTTTTCGAACATATGACGAGTCGAGTGACATTGAGTTTGTCAAAGTTACAGCTGTGAGGAACTTCATAACAGTAGACGGTCTTATGACAGAAACCAAGCAGGATACAAGGATTTCAGACATGTTTACCAAAGGATCACACCAAGGTCGGCTTAATTGCCAGTATGTTGTCCTATTCAATAACGTCAATGACAAGCAGCAGATTTCATTATCAGGCCATCGTATTTACTGTAGACGATTCGATTAATTCATGAAAACGTATGACGTCGCCGTCTCCAATGCCTACGGTCAACTCTTTATCGCCCTTAAAAATGTACACGAGGATGGTAAACCTTCTAAACCGAAGGAAATTACAAAAAGCTGTACAAGATGGGAACGGGTTGAACAAGGATCACCCCAACCTTTGTTTGAACAGGATGAATCCCAGCAGGGTCTGAACCAGATCGTCAACACGTATGGAGTATGGCGAGGTGAATACTGTTTAGATGATGAGAGTGATTACGGAGAAAGCATTCATCCTAGAGAGATGGATACTCAGCGATGTATTAAATATATTATCTGGAGGGAAATGTTAAACGACCGCTCACTCATTCCTCACTCACTCACTCAATCACTCAAACACCCACCTACTCACCTATCGGACATACTCCGTACACTTATCGGACATATGCCGTACACTTACCGAATATACTTTCGAGTGAGGTTCCGTTTCTTCATTATTTGCTCCATGTCACTGGCCAGGGGGTAGCCGGCAGTTGATACCCTGACGTCATACTCTAACCATCTGCACTGCCGTTTGCACCCACATTCTTCCAACAATGTAGTATTGGTGGCTATTTCACCCGGAGAAACAGTAACATGTATCTGGTTATACTACTGCTGGCACTGAAACGGTGTTCAATAAAGAATCAAGTTTTTGCCTCAAAAGATTCGAATTATTCACCAGTCCAGTGTAGATAAATATGTGCTCTGATCAGTCCGTTCTTTCCGAATTGTAGAACTACTGATCAACAGACTCTTAGGAGCTTCATCGTAGTGAGAGAATTGAAACCGGCTCGTCAATGTGGTTGACCAATACACGCAACTTTCCCCTATAACAGACGCGTTTCTACGCAACACTTTCCCTCGGATGTGACCTGTTCACGGGAAAATCAAGAAAACTAACTTTGTTGTAAGGATATACCATTACATTTATAATGACAATTATCTGTGCGCGAGATTTGCTTTGTATTTATCCGAAATATCCAAACTGAGTTGTAAGATGTATTGAGTCATACAGTTTTGACAGCGTGGTAAAGTAGTATGCAATCTCCGCCTTACCACCCAGTCACATACTATCGACACTCTCCGCCTTACCATATAGTCACATACTATCGGCACTCTCCGCCTTACCATCGGGTCCCATACTATAGACATTCACCGCCTTCCTATCCAGTCCATACTATCGACACTCTCTGCCTTAGCAACCAGTCCCATACTGCCGACACTCTCCGCTTTATCACCCAGTCACATCCTATCGGTAAGGCTGAGAGTGCCAATAGCATGTGACTGTATGGTAAGACGGAGAGTGCCGATAGTATGTGACTGGATGGAAAGGTGAAGAGTGCCGATAGAGTGTGATTGGCCGGTAAGGCTGAGAATGCCGATAGCATGTGACTGGATGGTAAGACGGAGAGTGCCGATAGTTAGTGACTGGATGGAAGGCGGAGAGCGCCGACAGTATTGAATTGGATGGTAAGGCGGAGAGTGCCGATAATATGTGACTTTGGGGTAAGGCGGAGAGTGCCTAGAGTATGTGACTGTCTGGTAAAGTGCAGTGCCTATGGTATAGCACTGGCTGCGATGGCGGATAGCGTCGATAGTATGTGACTATTTGGTAAGGCGGAGAGTGCCGGATGTATGTGAATGTGTGGTTAGACGGGGAGAGTCGATATTATATGACTAGATGGTAAGGCGGAGAGCGCCGATAGTATGTGACTGTGAGATAAGGCGGAGAGTGCCGATAGTATATAACAGGATGGTAAGGCGGATAGCGCTCATAGCATGTGACTGTGTGGAAAGGCGGAGAATGCCGAAAGTATGTGACTGACTTCTAAGTTTGAGAGTGCCAAAGGTATATGAATGGGTGGTAATGCAGAGAATGCCGATAGAATGTATCTGGATAGTAATGCGTTGAGTGCCGACAGTATGTGACCGGATGAAAAGGCGGAGAGTGCTGCTAGTGTGTGACTGGCCGGTAATGCTGAGAGTGCCAATAGTATGTGACAGGATAGTAAAGCGGAGAGTGCCGATAGTATGTGACTGTCTGGTAAGGCGGAGAGTGCCGATAGCATATGATTGGATAGTAAGGTGGCGTGCGCCGATAGCATGTGACTGTGTGGTAAGGCGAAGAAGGGCGATAGTATTTGACTGAATGGTAAGGCGGAGAGCGCCGATAGTATGTGCCTGGATGGTAAGGCGGAGAATGCCGATAGTATGTGACTGTGCGGTTAGGCAGTATATGTCACCACCAAGTCGCATACTATCAGCACTGTTCGCCTTACCATCCAGTCTCAGACTATAGGCACTCTTCGCCATATCATCCAGCTACATACCTTCGGCACTCTCAGCCTTACCACACAGTCACATACTATCAGCGCTCTCCGCCTTACCAACGCCACACACTACCGGTATTATACGCTTTACCATCCTTTTACATACTATCGGCACTCTCCGCCTTACGATCCAGCCACACTCGATCGGCACACTCCGCCTTACCACACAGTCACATGCCATCGGCGCTCTCCGTCTTACCATACAGTCACATACTATCGGCACTCTCCGCGTTACCCCACAAGAACATACTATCGACACTCTCCGCATAACAATACAGTCAAATACTATCAGCGCTCTCCGCCCTACTAACGTTACATACTATCGGCACTCTCCGTTTTACTATCCTTTTGCATACTATCGGCACTCTTCGCCTTATAATCCAGTCACATACTAACGGCACTCTCCGCCTGATCATCCAGTCACATACTATGGACACTCTCAGCCTTACCATCCAGTTACATACTATCGGCACTCTCCGATTTGACTGAATGGCTAGGATACTGTCGGCACTCTTCTCCTTACTATCCACTCACATAGCATCGGCACTCTCCGTCTTACCGCACAGTCACATACTACCTGTCACATACTACCGGACTATCGACACACTCCGCCTAGCCATTCAGTCACATACTATTCGCAAACTTCGCCTTACCATCCAGTCATATACTATCCGCGCTTTCCGCCTTACCAAAGTCACATATTATCGACACTCTCCACTTTACCATTCTTTTACATACTATCGACACTCTCCGGATCAGTGTCCAGCATAATAGGAACTGTGGACACTCTCGTGTTCTGGCACATGTAGGCACCGTCGTGATATGACTGAAAAAATGTTGAAAGCGACGTTAAATCCTACTCACTCACTCACTCACTCACTCGACACTCTCCGCCTTAACATCCAGTCACGTACGATCGGCAAACTCCGCTTTACCACCCAGTGATATACTATCAGCGCTCTCCGCCTTACCTGCGTCACATACTATCGACGCTATCCGCCTTACCATCCACTCACATACGATCGGCAAACTGCGCTTTACCACACAGTCACATGCTATCGGCACTGTCCGCCTTATCATACACTCACATACTATCGACACACTCCGCCTAGCCATCCAGTCACAAACTATCCGCACTCTCAGCCTTACCATTCAGTCACATACTATCGGCACACTCCGACTTACCATACAGTCAAATACAATTGAAACTCTCTGCCTTACCATCCGGTTACATACTATCGACACTCTCCGCCTTACAATCCAGTCACATAGTATCAGCGCATTCTTCCTTACTACTATTACATACTATCAACATTCTCCGCTTTACCGTCCTTTTACATACTATTGGCACTATGCGCCTTACCCCACAGTCACATACTAATGACACTCTCCGCCTTACCAGTCACATACTATAATAGATCTCCGCCTTACCAACGTTACATACTTTCGAAACTCTCCGCCTTACCATCCTTTACATACTATCGGCTCTCTCCGCCTTACCAGCCAGTCACATACGATCGGCAAACTCTGAGTTACCACACAGTCACATGATATCGCCACTCTCCGCTTTACCATACAGTCACATACTTTCGGCACTCTCCGCCTTACAATCCAGCCACATACTATCAGCGCTTTCCGCCTTACTAACGCTACATACTATCGGCACTCTCCGCATTACCATCCTTTTACATACTATCGGCACTCTCCGCCTTAACATCCAGTCATATTCTATCCACACTCTCATTCTTACCGGCCAGTCACATATCATCGGCACTATCCGTCTCACCATCCAGTTACATACTATTGGCACTCAACGCATTACCATCCAGATACATACTATCGGCAATCTCTGCATTACCAGTCATATCACACAGGACATACTATCGACCCTCTCCGCCTTATCATCAAGTCACATACTATCGTCGCTCTCCGACTTAACATACACTCGCATACTATCGGCGTTCTCCGCCTTACCATACAGTCATATACTATCGGCATTCTCCGCTTTACCACACAATCAAAATCTTCGCCATATCATCTAGGTACATACCTTCGGCACTCTCAGCTTTACCACACAGTCACATACTATCATCGCTCTCCGCCTTACCAACGTCACATACTACCGGCACTATACACTTTACCATCCTTTTACATACTATCGGCAGTCTCCGCCTTACCATCCAGTCACATACGATCGGCACACTCCACCTTACCATACAGTCACATGCCATCGTCGCTCTCCGTCTTACCATACAGTCACATACTCTCGGCACTCTCCGCGTTACCTCACAAGAACATACTATCGACACTCTCCGCCTTACAATCCAGTCACATACTATCAGCGCTCTCCGCTAAAATAACCTTACATACTATCGGCACTCTCCGTTTGACTATCCTTTTGCATGCTATCGGTACTCTCCGCATTATCATCCATTTATATACTGTCGGCACTCTCCGCCTTACCATCCAGTCACATACGATCGACACACCCCGCCTTACCACACAGTCACATAATATCAGCATTCCCCGCTTTACCATCCAGTTATATACTATCGGCACTCTCTGCCTTGCCACACAGTCACACACTATCGACACTCTTCCCCTTACCATCAAGTCACATACTATTGGCACTCTCCGCCTTACCATCCAGTCATATACAATCGGAACTATCTGCCTTAACATCCGGCCACATACTATCGGCACTCTCCGCCTTACCAGCCAGTTAGATCCTATCAGCACTCTCCGCTTTAGCATTCAATCACATGGATGGAGATGGAGAGTGCTGATAGTATGTGACTGGATGGTGAGGCTAGAGCACCGAGAGTATGCGACTGGATGGTAAGACGAAGCGTGTGGATAATATGTGTCTGTGTGGTAAGGCGGAGAGTGCCGATAGTATGTGACTGAAAGGTAGAGCGGAGAGTGCCCATAGTATGTGACTGTATGGTAAGGCGGGAAGTGCCGATAGTATGTGACTTGAATGGCAGAGCGGAGAGTGCCCATAGCATGTGACTGGATGGTAACGCGAAGAGTGTCGCTAGTATGTGACTATGTGGTAAGGCGGAGAGTGCCGATAGTATATGACTGTATTGTAAGGCGGAAAGCACAGATAGCATGTGACTGTGTGGTAAGGCGGGGAGCAACTATAGAGTGTGAATGGATGATAAGGCGTAGAATGCCCGTAGTACGTCATTGGATGGTAAGGCTGAGACTGTCGATAGTATGTGATTGGATGGTAAGGCGAAGAGTGTCGTTAGTATGTGACTGGATGGTAAGCCACAGAGCGCCGATAGTATGTGACTGGATGATAAAGCGGAGAGTGCCGATGGTACCAGCCAGTCAGATACTATCAGCACTCTCCGCCTTATCATCCAGTCACATACTATCGACACTCTCCGCGTTACCACACAGCTACATACTATCAGCACTTCCCGTCGTACCACACGGTCACATACTATCTGCACTTTCCACCTTACAAATCAGACACATACTAGTGGCACTCTCCGCCTTACCAGTCAGTCCCATACTATCGGCAATCTCCATCCTACCAACCAGTCACATTCTATTGGCAATATTTATCTTGCTGGTATATATCACACTGATTACATTGATAGCTATCACACTGATATCTGGCACATTGATATCTATCATGCTGATCAGACTGATATCTATCACACTGACTTCTATCACGGTGATATCTATCACATCAATATCTATCATACTGATATCACGCCGATATCTATCAAACTGATCACATTGACGTATATTACACTGGTACCTATCACACTGATATCTATCACACTGATCTCTGTCACACTAAACACACTGATATCTATCATACTGATATTAATCACACTGATATCTATAACAATGATATTTATCACACTGATATCTATAACAATGATATTTATCACACTGATCACACTGATATTTAGCACAATAATATCTATTGCACTGATATCTATCAGGCAGATAGCTATCCACTGATGATCTATCACACTGATATCTATCATATTAATCACACTGATATCTATCACACTGATCACACCGATATCTATCACACTGATATGTATCACACTGATGTCTATCACACTGATTTCTGTCACACTGATATCTATCGCACTGTTATATATCACGCTGATCACACTAACATCTATCTACTGATGATCTATTACACTGATATCTATTACACTAGCAATTATCACACTAATATTTATCACACTGCTATCAATGACAATGATATCGAAGACAATGACATCTATCACACTGATGATCTATCAAACTGATATCTAGCACACTGATATCTATCCCACTGATCACACTGGTATCTATCACACCGATATCTGACACAGTGATCACACTGATATCTGTCACGTTGGTATCTACCACACTGATATCCATCACGCTGATATCTATCACAATGGTATCTATTCACTGATGATCTATCACAGTGATATCTATCACAATGATTACACTGGTAACTATCACACTGAAATCTATCATACTGATCAGACTGATATCTATCACACTGATATCCATCCCACTGATATATACACTGATCACACCGATATCTATCACGTTGGTATCTATCACACTGAAATCTATCATACTGATCAGGCATCACACTGATATGTATCACACTAATCACACTGATATTCACCACACTGATTGGTATCTATCACACTGAAATCTATCACACTGATCACACTGGTATCTATCACACTGGTATCTATCACACCGATATCTGTCACACTGATCACACCGATATATATCACACTGATATCTATCACGCGGACATCTATCACACGGAACTAACTGGAATCTATCAACTGGTATCTATCACATTGGTATCTGTCACACCGATATTTGTCACACTGATCACACTGATATCTTTCACGCTGATATCTATCACACTGGTATCTATTACACTGGTATCTATTACACTGATATCTATCACACTGATATCTTTCACGCTGATATCTGTCACACTGGTATCTATTACACTGGTATCTATCACACTGATATCTATCACACTGATCACACTGATATCTTTCACGCTGATATCTATCACACTGGTATCTATTACACTGGTATCTATTACACTGGTATCTATCACACCGATATCTATCACACTGATCACAATGATATCTTTCACGCTGATATCTATCACACTCACATTTATCACACTGATATCTTTCTACTGATATCTATCACACTGCTATTTACCACACTGATATCTGTCACACTAATATCTATCACACTGATCACACGACATCTCCCACACTGATATTCATCGCACTGATATCTATCACGCTGATATCCGTCACACTGATATCTATCACACTGATATCTATCACACTGATCACACTGATATCTATCACACTGATATCTATCACGCTGATATCCGTCACACTGATATCTATCACACTGATATCTATCACACTGATCACACTGATATCTACCACATTGATATCCATCACACTGATATCTATCACACTGATATCTATCAAACCTATCACACTGGTATCTATCACTGGGATATCCATCACACTGATATCTATCACACTGATATCTATCACACCTATCACACTGGTATCTATCACACCATTATCTTTCACACTGACCACACTGATATCTGTCACTGGGATATCCATCACACTGATATCTATCACACTGATATCTATCACACCTATCACACTGGTATCTATCACACCATTATCTTTCACACTGACCACACTGATATCTGTCACTGGGATATCTATCACACTGATATCTATCACACTGATATCCATCACACTGATATCTATCCCACTGGTATCTATCACACTGACATCTATGACGCTAATCACACTGATATGTATCACACTGATATCTATCACACTGATCACACTGATATCCATCACACTGATATCTATCCCACTGGTATCTATCACACTGACATCTATGACGCTAATCACACTGATATCTATCACACTGATATCTATCACACTGATCACACTGATATCTATCACACTGATATCTATCACACCGATTTATGTCATACTGATATCTGCCACACTGATATCTTTCACACTGATCACACTGTTATCTATCACACAGGTGTCTACCAAACTGATATCACACCGATATCTATCACACTGATCGCACTGATATCTCTCGCTCTGATATCTATCACATTGATATCTTTAACACTAATATATTTCATACTGATCACACTAGTATCTATCATACTGGTATCTATCACACTGCTATCTATCACACTGATATCTATCACACTGATATCTATTACACGGATCACACTGATATCTATCACACCGATATCTATCACACCGAATTATATCATACTACTATCTACCACACTGATCACACTGGTATCTATCACACTGGTCACGCTGATATCTATCACACTGATATTTACCATATTAATATCTATCACACTGATATCTATCACACCGATCACACTGATATCTATCACGCTGATATCTATCACACTGATATGTATCACACTGATATCCACCGACTGATATCTATCAAACTGATCACACTGATATCTGTCACAGTGATCACACTGGTATCTATCACATTGATATCTATCACACTGGTATCTATCACACCGATATCTATCGCACTGATCACACTGATATCTATCACTGTGATACCCATCACACTGATATCTGTCACACTGATATATATCACACTGATCACACTGGTGTCTATCACACTGATATCTTTCACACTGATCACACTGATATCTATCACGCTGGTATCTATAACGGTGATATCTGTCACACTGATATCTATCGCACTGATCACACTGATTTCTATCACTGTGATACCCATCACACTGATATCTATCACACTGATATATATCGCACTGATCACACTGGTGTCTATCACACTGATATCTTTCACACTGATCACATTGATATCAATCACGCTGGTATCTATAACGGTGATATCTGTCACAATGATATCTATCACAAATCCAACTATGTACACGATAGAAATTAAAATAGTCAATGATGCCAGTAAGACACAGTAGCGTTGTTTCAGATGTTAAATGCTGAACAGTACTGATAACTACTCTTCAATCGACATTAATTTCTCTCTTTTCCAGATGTGTGATGTATCTCAATCACGCTTTGCTTAGATCAAACCAATGACCTGTCTAATAGAGTCTACATGTTGTCTGAAGTAATTAGGCGAAATATTGATATACGGGATCTGATCGTCTTCATTATCGTCTCTGTTGTTCCATTATCAATTACATTATCTGGAGCATGAAAACATAGGCGGGTGTAAACTGCAATGATAACTTACGTCTGGCTGGAATGTAGCACTGCACAATCTGCCGCAAACTGCATAAGCTGGCATTTCCTGTAATAGTACCATGATAGTAACATAATGGAAGTTGTTTGCTCGAGTTTCATTGGATGCTGTCTGATCTGTAGTCATGCTATAATCAATCTCTATTGGGAGATGAATGTGTGCTACAACAATACACCCAGCCCATCATGTGTTCATATGGTCAGGTACAATCAGAGTTGCCTGGCCTATGATAGATGCATACGTATATTTTCAATAAATTACAAAAATTGTAGTATAACAAAACATGTAAACGTCTCGCGATTTTGAACGCAACATACACAGATGGGGGGGGGGGGGGGGAGAAGTTGGAGTACTAACAAGTTAACACATGATCCCATAGGCCAATATCATGACTGCATCATATCTAAATTCATCCCAAGATCCAAAAATGATTCTTGTGATGTTTTGTATTTCAGTCACACTTTCATTGTAGCTGTTCGTTTAGACACCTCGGATGACATGACTATACCACCCATTTCACGGACTTGAGCGGTATCAGATACAAATATCCAAGAGCGATGATATATTAGCCATATCAAGCCATCTGATGGAAAATAATGATCTGTGTTACGGTTTAGATTACAGATTCAGTCGAAATGAGGAAAATGTTAGTAGAATCCACGTTTTTATTACAAACACAAGTCTATGAGGCCCATTGTCGAACAATCGCTTCGCCTTATGAAATGGTTTTTGAGACAGAAATAATAATTGGTCGTCAGCGGGATTCGAACCCGCGACCCCGGCTTATCGCGCTGGTGCTCTACCAACTGAGCTATGACGGCCCATAGGTATTATAGCCGACGTCGGACATTACAAGTTTGTTTTTCTAGGTTTCTTGCATTTACCAGGTTACCTCATGTTGAGGCGTTTACTCCATCAGACGTCCATGGTGCTCATCCATTAACATCAGAGTAGCTGTTTGATCTGATTTGTCATCACAGCTCCCGAGCTAGCGTATCTAATTCCGCTTAAGCCGGTGCTAGGGGCCGTGTGAATACTTTATAGTCTCCACATGAACAGCTGCAATAAAAGCGCGGCTGAGATACTAAGGCTACATGTAAGCCTACGTCCGAAAATCCACCGTATTCTCGGGTCTGAATGGTAGGTGTCGAATACTTTCCTGTAGAGTCATATGGTTGCTTTTAGTCACCAGACGTCGTCAATTTTTCATACCTCTTACATATCGCTCCAATTTACACCCGTGGATTGTCCCTGTGATGGCCAATCTTCTCTCTCGGTGTTGCAATGTGCGCAACTGGCTTTGTAATGAAGAAATGATATTTGGTATGGCGTATAGCCCGCCACTGCGCATATATACATATGAAATGTTTTTTGAGAGAGAAAAAATAAATTGGTCGTCAGCGGGATACGAATCCACGACCACGGCTTATCGCGCCGATGCCCTACCGACCGAGCTATGACCGCCCATAGGTATTACACCCGTCGATTGTCGCTGTGATGACCAACCTTCACGGATTCACGCTTCACCTTGTAATTTTAGTCACAAATAATGACAATCAAAATTATTTGTACAGACGGTATAAAGCATCGATCACTAGAAACCACCAAGACAATCTCACCATATAACAATTAGATACAAAATACAATGGTGACCAGGAACGATGCCAATATTACACACCTATATCAGTTTTCTTATGTATATAATTATAGGTAGAAATGCTTGAAATGATTATTTCTCAGTCCGTTTCATTCTCGCTCACGAAACGCTATATCGACGAGAATCTTGCTTTGCATAACCATCGTAGTCGTTATTGTCTGAGGACGAACAGTATTGTACTACTGTACTTCTATATTCATAGACATACCTAATTCCATTCTCATGTCAATTTTGGAAAGGATTTGGAATAGGTTCAGTATCTAAATCAGTCACGATATTACGGTTTCGAAATTCAACACAGGAAGCAATGGTTGTGTCCATTATTGGGAGTGCGAAGATGATGATGATGGATATATGGATTCAGGTGGTCCATATATATCGCACATCAGCATTTATACGATGCTAGAAATGTACACCAGATAAGTAGATAGTAAAAGGAGGGAACGTTTAGGTCTTCTTCATCGTCGATCAACCCAGGACGATGTCAACTTTTTCAACCCGCCTTGATAATTTCAGGGTAGAACTTTTTTTGTTATATCAGCGGTCCGCTTAGTTAAAAAGCACAAAATACCATCCATGCCCTCAGGCTAGTTTTACGTCAGTATGTTGCACATACCGTCGAAGTTCGCCAATATGTATATGTTGGAGGTCACAAATCACCTACAACTTGATCGATCCCACCTGGCAATGTCCTGAGGCTAGTTCTGTGGCACATACATGGGGTTGTATAGTAGCTTTATCCGAATTAAAGATTGTTATATGAGTTAATGAGAGGTGATATAAGTTCGAACTCTGTTGGTCTAGATTCGCGAAACTCCTTGAGAATTTCCGCCGTCGCGGGGTAGAACGGGGCATCCACCAAAGTTATCAGGCGCTAAGATCCTGATCCTGATCCTGTGAAACGTATAACGTCCATAAGGGCAATGCCCCGTTCTACCTACGCCGACTGAAACCCCCCGACGGAGTTTCGCGAACCTAAACTAACACAGTCGTTAACTCGTAATAAGTGGAGTAACGAAAAGTTTCAACGAGGAAATGGTCAGCTGGTCGGCGGGAACGAACATTGAACTGATTACCGTAAAAGAAATTACGCTTCAGATGATGAGAGTGACACGAAAAAACGCCTTTCCTGTTGAAATAGGTCAATCTACCAGTACCTACAAGCGCATGAGATGTAATGTCTGGAAAAGCCCTGCTTGGCAAGCCCATAACGAAAGAATGCAGTCTATTTAATACATTATTAGTTATTATTATACCTCATATAAGATTTGTTCACCCTGATATGTTGGAACTCGATCACATGACGTTCTGTAATTTAAGAAATAATTTTGTTCATAGGCGTGCTCAATGGTTATTTTACGCACGGTTAGGGTGGAAAAGTTTATATTTTAGGGCAAGGGCGAAGCCCCCGCCCTAAAATTTATAATCTTTCCCACACTGACCGTGCGTAAAATAACCATTGAGCACGCATATGAAAACATTATTGCTATTCTTTTGCACTACCCAAATTGATTATCAACAAAGATTATAATGAAAGGTTGAAAAGATATTCTAAACTTTGACAACACTGCTCCCCTTTCTTGAAAAAACTCGACCACTGATGATCCCGTCTCGGTTGGCATCGTGCCAATGTCAGTGGACGAGTTTATGTGGTCCCTCAAATGGGGAGTGATACTGTCAGCTGCGTAAGCTTTGTGGAAATTACGTGGATATATATCTATTTGTGTCGCTCTGTTAATCAATTTCACGATGGAAACAACAGCTAAACTTGAGAAAGAAATTTTATCTCGTAATTTGTTTGTTTGTTTTCATCGATTGTTACTTGTATGAAAGCAGACGTCCCTTTCCTCATCCAACTTGTGAAATGGAATCTCCCAATGAACACCTGCACCTGAAGGGTATTGATTTCACATAACTGTGCTAAAACGTGTAATAAATGCACGGTTAGCTCGATGTTATTAACACAAGTGTTATAGAATTTGTGATAGCGCGCGGTTTCGAGGCAATAGTGCATGATCTCGAAGAAATAGCGCACGGTCTCGAGACAATTGAGCAGTCTCTGTAATAGCCGGAATAGGCGAATTTATCTGATCTAACTAAAAGCGCACGTTCAAATGTCTTTCCTATACCCGCCACGTTGAGCTTGTGCATGTACACTTCACGCCAGGTGTTCGTTCTGTCACCAGTGAAAGAAATGATGTCATAACTTGAGTCGATCGGGAGGATGCTTATTTCATCCTGAGAAAACTCCAAAATAAAATAACCATAATTTTGTTAAACGGATAGTGTTGGGCGGCACGACCATACCAAATTCGAGCCGCCATGAATATTATAGAAAATATCTCTGATACACTGCATACCTACTTTTTCGGCATAATAAAACAGGTAGTGTATGCTACGGGGTGTGATATCACAATTTGCTTGCTCTCGACAGTTGATGTTCAACTCATGGTTCGCACTCGTTGAACATCACCTGTCTCGAGCTGACAAATCGTGATATCACACCCCGCAGCATGCACTCTGTATAATATATTACAAGTAGATCACTGGTGATACATCAAGTATAAGCATTGACATTCGCTATTAAAACGATTGATATTGTAGCATCGTGTTTGTTCCTTCTGTGCGTTTCAGCATTTTAAATCTCTTTTCCCCACAATTTTGTATCCAGTTGAACGATTTTCATTCTTCTGATCGCTTCTCCTCCCGTTTCGGAGATATGCACACTTTTAAAAATCTGTCTGATTCATATTATGACGGGACTATCACATCATCATATCGACCAAAAGATGAGCGTCTGTCTGGGGTAACTTCTCTATAACCTCTTCAGTTCTAGAGATACAGAGACTTTTCCAAATTCCGTCTAATTGATTTTATGACATCACTATGACGTCAAAATTGAGAACGAACAATGTGCCTCTCTATGGGTATTCAACGATGTAAGTTTCACCGATTTTGCCCCTACCGATTTTGAGTCAGAAAATAAATTTGCGCAAAATTGGCTTTCTTTGTCAAAAAACTGTAATTCAAAGCCTTTAGTGTACAAATACAGATTATACCTATTTGCGCAGTATATTTTGATAAAAAAGAGGTCTGTGTTTGAGGTCTGTGTGCTTTAGGTATATATGGTCTGGCATGGATGCACAGTGACTCGTGGCAATTCAGTTCGCTGGTTTTAACCCGTATACGAATGCATGCGTTCGTACTTTCACCGGGGCAATCGATCGCGCCGCGGGGGATTAGTGAGCTGGGTTATAGGTGCGATCCTATGCATATAGGCGATCTTCAGAAGTATATGTAAGTTATTGACGGGAAACTAGGAGGCACTGATGGTTCTTTATACTTGTGACCTAATCAATTGATACGTGTGATCGATCACGCTGCGGGTGATTCGTGATCACTGTGATACGTGCGGCTCTCTCCCTCTCTCTCTCTCTCTCTATATAGGTGATCGTCGGCGGTATGCGCAACCTACACTCGTAGAGCTAAACCTTAGGTCACGTATGGCATTTTATACTTATTAACTAATGGTACCAGTAGCCCAGAACGTTCAACAGAGTTTATACTTATTAAGTAAGGAATCCATCTGTTCCCAATCTTTCCTTTTACTATCTACTGAAATACACCGTTACAAAATTTGTGAAGAATGGGATTTTCTAGTATTATATCTTTGGACAGATGGTAAACGGATAACCATAGATAACATTTTCATGGGGCATACCTTTGTCGAAGAAATGCTGACAGCCGCATTTTTTTGTGGCGAAATCGGCTTGACATTCCATAAAGCAGGATTCGATGGTATAGATTTTGTAGTTCTTAAGGTGGTTGACAAATCCAGGTGCCTTTGTTTCCAAACAGTCTTCACTATTCATAGCCATGTACGGTGGAGGTAAGGCATGCACCTGACATAAAAAGCAATCTAAAAAATTATATCTCAAGACGTGACAGTTATGTCACAAATGTTCTCAGACAGATCTTAGATCCCATATTCGACAGGCACTGGCAACCACTCCCCATATTATATGCTTAAAAGTAATATGAAATAAATAAAACGTTAAGGGCAAACGAAGGTGTGGTTAAGTAACGCGGGTTGCCATTCTGGTAGCATATAACCCACCAAACAGAAGTTCGGTTGCACATAATGATGATTCGGTTGCACATAATGATGAATCTGTGCTAATCTATTTTTTTTTCCAGCCAGGAATTTTCACTCTGTCATCCATTTTTTCGGAAGGACCGAAGCCACAATTTCTGTATCGTCTTTCCTGTAAAACTGTACACAAATTGAAATCCTAAAAAAATAACATATCGTGATTTACGTCCCACAATGCATTCCTGCATCCTCTCTAGATCATGGGAACCTGATCCGGAAATCAAGTTTCTAACTTTTCTTATTGACCTTATAATTGAGGTATATTTTGCATAAAATTACCAGCCCACGTATGCATAAGCTTCGGGGCCACTCACTTTACTACGTGTAGTATAGAAGGGGCAAATTTGTCGGTTCCGTCGGGTGAGAGGTGTGTGTGTGGGGGGGGGGGGGGGGGGGGTTCCGGTTATGACGTCAATTTCTGTAAGAGGTTACTTCCGGTTTAGGTCAGTTTCGGCTTGAAATCAATACTGGTCACGTGACTGGCGGATGTATGCAAACACTGGATTCCGGAGTTCACGTACTCATGCGAAAATGAACTTCACATCCTGTCTAGTGTGTCTAGATGGGGCATATGGATCCCAATGGTTCGTGCAGAGTCTCGTCATGAAGCTCTCGTGGTGTAGATTACGATTGGGGTGGTTTTTACAAGAACTGACGACATGGTACGCATGAACATTCGAGGTGTATTAGAGAAAGATATATTTCGTGGATGCGCAGGAGCGGGGAAGATGGGCCATATGGGACCCATATTAAACGTACTGGGTCTCGGTTTGAAGCTGTCTTTGTGTATAGTCATACACTTTTCTGATCATGGTGTGACTGCAAAGTCATTGTGAAGTAATCAGTAGTAGAGAAAGAGCGGCTCGGGTTGGAATGGTTGCGTCCGTGTCTGTGGTTTCAAATGGGATTAGGTGCTCCATACCGGTCCAATTGGGGTGATTCTATGGAAAGTTCTCGTTATGTTTATTTAAGGTTAAGGTCTCATATTATTCGATTTCACGTGAATTCTAGTGATCTCCGGTATTTCAATCAGTCGTGCTCTATCGTGTTCAAGGCACTAAGGCCTCCAGGCTCCTCCATCCGTTTTCTCCGTAAAATAAAATCGGACACTCTCTGACAAATTACGAGTTATAACAAAGGGGACATACGCGGCTTTGAACCTCTTAGGACCAAACACAATCGTCCCATGTATGGTGATGGGTGATCTGAAAAATGTGTGATTGAGCGGTGTAAATTTAGCTTCGTTATGGCCACGCGTTCTACTTTCAGGAACAAACAAACATGAGTACCAAATGAGGGAATGTCTCAACTGTGACTCTGCCAACGTGATTTATCTCATAACGTGCAATAAATGCCTAAAACAATATGTCGGATGAACCGTGAATGCACTCAGAATACGAGCTACACGTCATAAATCAGACATATTGTTAAAAAACGATGGCCAATTGAATGCCCACTTTAATCTCCCAGGTCATTCGAGATCATGCCAATAAAAAAATACTGACACTCAACACTCAGGAAGAGACCGACGACAAGAAGAAGAATACGAGCTCCAGTCAATATTAAAGAAAGGACCATTTGACTAGAGACTGGTTATTGCCTAAACTAAAAATAAGAGCCTACGCGACTTGCTGTTGAGTACTAAGTTACATCCATTAACATCACCTACATAAGCAGTGAAAATTATCTCCGTAATTGACATGAGATTAAGCTATGTCCGCAGTCATACCCCTCCATATCCTACTCCAATTAGCATATCAGAACTAATTGCAAGGTCTCACTTTAGCATAACACTGTGTTTCAATTTTACACAAACAAATGTATGTTACCGGTACCCAAAAGAGCTGTACACCCACCCTTATCGCATTCTATTATCATGGCATGAAGCTAGAAACATAAGCTGTCATTTCAGGCCCACAAGAAACTTGTCTCTGGGAACATTTTTAGTAAATAAGTTTGTTTCCACAACTCTGTGTCAGTGCCTACATTCATCAAAATATACATTTACGAAGGGTGTGGACCTGTTCTGCTCCACTAGTTCAATGAGAACAACAACAAAAACAACAACAACAACAACAACAACACATGATTGAGGTCAATCATTTTATTATCCACAACATTACAGCATGCCCTCTGTCCATGTCTGAATATAGACTGGACTGATGTGGAGAGGCGTTATATCTGTTTCTTCAGGCTGGCGAGGACACACGAATTAAACGAATTCGGTATGACCTAATACGTCGTCCCTCGGCGTCGTTCGGTTTTCAGCATCTGTTCCGCACGGTAGTAATCTGCAGTGGATTTCTTCACCAGGATGTAACTCTACGCCGTAAAACGTGTCTTCTATTAGATCCTGGGACTAGTCTTCATTCATAACGTGCCCTATTTATGTATTGGGCTCTGTCATTGCGTCTTCCAATGATTCTTTGACTGCCAACACGTAGACTGACCGGTCCGCGATAACACCGTCGAGCACATCCGGCAAGGAGGCATCATGGATTCGTTCAGCTGGCCAACTGAGCAAAGAAGCGATCACGGGTACGTAGATATCGTGACATAGATGGACTAGTTTTCTGTTCGGTTCACCACTCAACACCCGTTTGAATTTTCTCCAACCACTACGAGGAAGCCGAATAACAGTGACTTGGGGTTGTGACTTGCCACTATCGCACATATCCCAAATGCTTTCGGTGATCTCGAAGCACATATCATACACTTAGAGGAAAAACCTCGTGGGTCAGACTGAGAAACGCGCACACGAGATGATCCTTCATGGAGAGGACCCAATGCTATTGATACATACAAATGAACGAGTGGCCCGAGCGTGAGACTTTTATAGCGTCGCGAGATATGTATCCCGCGAACAGCGCCTGTGCATTACACGTTGAGCCATTTTTCTGAGTGAGTAGGCAATCAACGGCCTGAACTCTAAGAGGCTAGTTTAAATGGCTAGCGTAAAAATGAACACCCATGACCCATGTTGATCTCATATATCCCATCAAAACGCCTATGTGCACCCCCAAAATACCGTCTTTCTCTACTACTCCTCGACTGCGCATGCGCACCATGAAGTCACTGCTGGTCAAGCCACACCAGTCGTAGTCTACAACACAAGAGCTTCACCCCACAAATCTGACAAGATTTGCCCTTCTATACTACTATAGGGCTTTTAATTTCTTCCGTAATATTTAGGATAAAAAGATACGATACCTCTGTAAGTGAGATGACTCCAAACGTCATCGTCCCAGGGCCTGCGATAAAACCATTATATCGCATGTCAGGTTCGGACGTGGGTTCGTGTACCAAAACCTTCAACAACGAACACAAAAATAAATATTTAGCATTCTGTTAATTATATGGTATCAAACACCAAGCCTGTGTAATAGTTTCTGCTTGGCACATCCCTGTGTTGGTTCTTGGTCTGTTTTCTCTTCAAATGCCATCCAAATAACAGACTGCGTATAAAGGTGTCAGATCTGACTTTCAGTATTCAACCGTCGTCAGTAGTACATAAAACTGAAACCTTGTCACATGATTGAGTGTCATGTTGTGAGTGTCATGACGTCCCGCGGCGTGACGTCACGTCCGGATCAAAAGTCACTTCCGGGTCAAATGTCACTTCTGGTAAAGAGCAGCCCAGCAAGAGTTATCTGTTCCTAAATGTGACCATACGTCCCCGTCAGTTACTCCAAAGTTAATTGACATTAACAACACGTCACTCAATCATGCGACAAGGTTTCAGTTTTATATACCACACTCGTCTACAAGAGAATTACCGCGTCGATATTAAAAAGTTTTTTTCTCGATATTAAAAAGATGTTTCCTGAAAGAGAGAAGCGAATTTTCAAACTAAAATCATCATAGTTTCAACAGACTAGCGATAACGGCTTAGTGTGTGACACGAAGTCGACTCAACAAGCCCCTACAGGCCAATATTCTGACTACTTTTTACCCAATGACATTCCATGAATCACGAGGGGTTTCGGATATTATGGTATAAAGTGTAACGATTAAATAGTGCCCCAATTCGTTGAACGACGATAGAACACTTGGGGTAGGATTCTACGGGCAACTACAGCAGAGTGTACATAAGTGTACAAAAAATCTTCGTTGTCATTGTGTAAACCTACCAAAGTAACTTTAAAGATTAATTCTGGTACGTATTATGGTTTAAGCCTTCATAATCATATTCTCCCGGGGAAGTCCAGTTAGGCTGATCGAGTGAGTCTTGCAAAGTATTCACGAAAAAAATCCGAATGACGAAGAGTTTCGTCCGAATGACGAAGAGTTTCGTGTTAATATTTTCTACCTCAACACCCAGAAGAGCATCCAAGTGTGTAGATGGCGCTGCTGCTTTAAACATAATTTTATCCGGGTAACTACAGAAGAACACTACTATCTCTACCTTCACACACACAAGAGCAGTACTATATTTATCTCCACACCCAGAAGAGCGAAGAGCCTATATAAGGACGTGTTCCCGCCGAAACGACGCAGTTGGGTAAAAATTTTGATGTGAAAGCATCGCCTTGCCCTTTGCAGGATACCAAATTTAAGGGTGTAAATTATTATTCCAGTTGCCTGGTGGCGCGACTGGAGATCGCAAAATACAAATGCTTTTAACATTGACTCCTTATAGCCCATGTTTAAGATTCTGACGAAGATTCGGCAGATATACACTTGGACAGGACTGCAGCGTGATGTACGACAGTGGTGTTGGAGATTCTTTTGATAAATTAGAAAGCTTACTTAAGTGGAGTTATATATCGATTATGACTGTTCATATGAACACTATGAGGATCTTGAAATACATGGGTTCATACCGTCGCAAGCTCCGGGCTGAGCAGAATTAGGCACAAGATACGAATCGTAACAACATAGATCTTGCACGCTACGCTCGCAATTTGCTATCAGCATGCGATATGTATCGCCAAAGTTTCTGCAATATTGTTTTGTGACGTTGATTGAAATCGTCATATCTAACACCGGATCTAGCAATTGCTCCTAGACGAGATATGTATACGTCATATGCAGGTCCCTATGGTATATTACTTTCCAGATAGGGATAGTTTACGATGTCGAAAATGTAATCATCTCTATTGTCGTATAGTCGACGAGAGAGAAGGCCCGCTTCATTTTTATACCCATATAGATCTAAATAAAATATGCCGTTGGGGCGATCTGTAGTTTCCTTCAAATCCAGTGAAGGTAGATATATATCATTCACTGCGAGTAGTTTACAGTATCATTTTCGACTCAAATTGGGATCATTGCGCATGCGCGAGAAACCGAAAGTGATGTGCGCAGGTGTTTTTGCGCAGGTATGACGTCACTTTGAGGAGGTCATGGGGAGGTGTGCGCAGGAGTGTTCTGCGCAAGTGTATGACGTCACTTCCAGTCTGCGTGAATCGGGCGTGACCTGGGGATGTATTCCTCCGCGGTGATGCGGTCCGGCGATGATGCGGTCTGCCTCCGCGGACAGAAAGTAGTCCCAAATACGTGGGTTTTCGTGAGAATGTTCGGCAATATTCGTGGGCGAGAGGGGCCCCTAGTGGACTGATTGGGTCGAGTGAGGCGTCAAAGTGAAGTGCTCCTCCAGGGCCATCCAGTCATGGGTGGGTGCATGTAAACTTAGGATTGTCCCGAAAATATAAAAAGCGGAACACGGACTTTATCCCTACAATAGGGGAAAACTCATATCAACCTATCCCAAAGGGCTAATATCGGTCCCTGGCTTATCGGGGCCTGCTGAGAGAGGTAGGGTGGGGGAGTGGGTGGATGTAAATTGAGGATTTGTCCCGAAAATATAAAAAGCGCAACACGGACTAAACCCCAACAATAGAGGAAAACCCCTATCAACCATATCCCAAAGGGCTAATATCGATCCCTGGCTTATTGGGGTCTGCCTATCAAGTCAGTCGGGTGGGTGCATGTAAAATGAGGATTTGACCCTGAAAATATAAAAAGCGGAACACGGACTTTACCCCTGAAATAGGGGAAAACTCCTATCAACCCTTCCCGGCCCGGCCCGGCCTGGCCGCAGCGCGCGGGTTATCCGGCCGCACGCCTGCGCGGGTGAATTTCGGGTCAAAAGGTCAAACGTCACATCCAGGTCAAAAGGTCAAAGGTCCCCCGGTAATGTTCGACCCTCTCCGGGCCAATAGATAGTCTTTATCCGCCCTCCCGAAGCACCCATGGAATGCACAGGGTCCCCGACAATATCGCCAGCACTATGCACATGTTAAATGGCCAGTGGGGAACCCTCGGTTTTCCCAGAACAGTATTGGCACGAAAAAATACATGAAACCATGGAACTTATAGTAATAAACATAATCTATAGGTGTTTGGACGAGTCTCCACTCGCCGTCTTCCTGATCTTTACCCGCACCTCGAACCTCTATAGTTTTTTCACTCCACCTGTTGCTCTTGTAATTTGTAACTCCTCGTCAAAATTTTGTTCTGGAATGCCCGCCCTTAACCTAGACCAAAACATGTACTTGGTCTGTGAGCTGATTTCGTTGGCTCTCTATTTTACTGCAGTACTCTTGCATTGTTTTCTGGACACTGATTGGTTACATTTGGCCCCATCCTAGGCCACTGATTGGCTACTTTCTCAACGGTGTTCAAGGCCAGTTTGACCGAATCCCCACATGTCTGTTATAGCCTTCATGGTCGCTTGTTTTATGCTCATATAGAAAATACACAAGACAGGGTTTTTTGGTGAGATTATATTTTTTATTCAACAATAACTAACAACAACAACGTGAGAACAACCACGTGAAAACTGTAGCCCAGAACAGGGGGTTTGTACATTGAAATCGATAGAACTTAAGCCCAGAACAGGGGGCTTGTACATTGGAATCGATAAAACTTAATCCCAGAACAGGGGGGCTTGTACATTGAAATCGATAGAACTTAAGCCCAGAACGGGGCTTGTACATTGAAATGATGGGCGGCCCAGTCATATACAAGTACATCGCGGTCCTCGGCCTTGGGGTACTCGTCAAACATCTGTACGATGGTAGATAAGGTTCTTCCCCGTCATCGATGGTACAGGTAAAACAAGCAATATTGTCCGCACACGCTACTGGCCAGGCTTTGCAAAGTTTGACTGTTCCAACACCACGTCTCTGTGCCTTGATCCATGAAGTTTGTTAAATCGGGATGGAAGGGTGGCAGGCTGTACGGATCAAAATATTCGCCCTGCTGTTCTGTCAAGTACACGGCCACCCAAGGTTCACCGGGCCGATCCATCGGGTCCGTGTTGAGAACGTAAGCAGCAGATCACATTGACAGTGGTCCGGAGGGCTCGTGCAAAGTGGATTTCCAACCGTAAATTGCCTTGCTTGGCGAGTGATCGTTATCTAAGGTGGGAGTCAGATCGAAACAGAACAACGTGTATCCGTTCGCGTAGTCCTCCCGACTGATCATATTCCCTTTGTCCTGGTTGATTTGACAGGTGGCTGTAAACAGGCTATGTTAGGCGCGAATGAAATTCACGAGCCCAACTTTCGGTATTAAGGCCGTGGCTGAGACCTGTTGTCCGTCCACATGCAGGACCACAAAATTGATGCCGAAATTCTCTGGGTAGGCTCCGCTGAAACTGGTATTTTCCACATAGGCCAGGATCAATCGCTTGGGTAGCGATTGATCCTGTACCCCAGGAACAGGTTTTCTTTGTTGGCGCTCATACTTCCAGCAGGCACAGAGAACGCTTTGGTTTGCACACGTCGGATAGGGTACTGGGCTGGTTTTGTTTCCAATGCTTTGAGGTGTCCCAATTGAACGGCTGAATTCGGTTTCACTTTTCGGACATACAGGGCTGCGTCTTGGATGACGATTTTATGGCCGGCTGCATGCCCCTCTACGTCAGTGGCCATCAAGGCGAAGGTCGGAGGCGCCCGTATCAGTCGGATTTTGATGGGGATCTTGTTCAAGAGGTACCGGTCTCGCATAAAAATGTCTGCGTGCAGTCGCCCCTTGAGATCCACCGAGGCGCCGTTCGCGATGAAAGCCTTCCGTTTGTTATATGCCGCATTGTCCACCGTGTCCATGTGCTCGACTGTGTCTTGGTAGAATAAAGCGTTTGTCAGCTGAGATTTTTTAGCCTCTCGTCCATACGACAACAGCGTCTCGCTCGATAGGGGTACGTGTTGGTCGAGTCACTGAAGAGTTTGTCGCTGAGAAAAATATCCACCTGTTAAAACATAGAGTGCAGCCAGAGATTCGTCGGGCCCAGCGTTGCAGCTTGGACGATTCTGGAGCCATCCCCATTGACGATCTTGGCTTTCACATACAAGTACGTATGGGCTAAATCCACATAGGCCGTATCCGCATTACTGATGGTGAACTCGATGGGCCCTGTTTCGTTGATGCTGGAGAGCGGGAGATGCTCCACCCATAATCCTTGTTCGGCACTGGTCTGTGTAGGCGGGACGGTCCACAAATCAAATTCACTGTTGGTGGAGGGGCAGGACTCTGCGTGGATTAAGGACATGTTTAAGAAAAGATATCCTGGGTCCTCGATGTGCGTCGTCGCTGGGTCGGTCGTCGACTGGTGCGTGGTCTCGGTGGTGCAGGTCTTTTATTCCCTACGGCGCGTTGTGCTTTGGCGACCAAGACGCCTCCCGCTTCTTTGGCCCGCCGTTTCAAGGCTTCTTTGGGTGCCGTACCCCCCAAGACATCACCGGCGACTTGCAGTCCACTGCGTACCGCTTGTTTGCCGATTGCTTTCACCCCACGCGTCACCAAGGGTAAGAACGTTTTGACGATGCTCCCGAGTATGTTTCCCAGCCCATGTCCTCGTTGCATGCGTGCACCGCTAAAGACCGGAAGGCCACCCCCGGCCTGTTGGGCATAATAGTCCATATAGCTGCGTGCATCGCACTCGTAAGGTACTTTCATTATACAAAGTGGGGAGCACGTGCTTGTCGAAAATGAAGTGTCAGCACCACTTTTCCTCGTTCGAATGCCACCGGTCGTCCCGTATCATCTCTCATATCCACCGTGATTGTGTTGATGTCGGTTTGTCGTACGGGCAGGTAGAGCATGCGGGTGAAACTGTGGGTGACTTGATCTCCATACGTCTTTTTAATGGGGACCACCCGTAACAGAGGTGTATTGATATCGCCCACGATGTGGTTGTCGACCACGTCCGAGTAGACGTAGAGTCCGTACATACCCGACTTCATATCCATCGGGATCTGGCCATGGTCCTCGGCTGGACCCGTGTAGGTCGGGTGAGCGAGACCCAGCATTTGCTGTAGGATAGGACTCAGTACGACACTCACGTTGGCGGTGAGGAGTATCTGGGCCTTGTCGTTGTGTGCGTTGTAATCGAAGTCTACGTGATTCTTGGGAAGGGAAAGGTTTTTATGGGTTTTGAAGTATTCATGACCTCCCGTAGAGCCTTATAATACAACAGTCTTGTCAGCCCCTGCATGAACTCCTTGGGGTTATCGTATTGGTCTTCGGGGAGGGTGAGCCGGGTGTCTTTTCCTTCGTAGGTCACCTCGTACCACACTTCATTGGCTCGCACGTTGTACCACGAGTAAGGGTATTAGATATCCACGAGTCCACATTCCCATCGTCCAGGTAAATGCAACGGTTGGGGTAACTGGGTCACGTACTTGGCCAAGGTGTTGTCAGGAAACACATCGAGCGAACTGTTACTGGGTAGGGTGAGGTAAAACACGGCGACTGAGCAGTCCTGCTGCTGCTGTTGGTTTTAACAGGTGTTCCAGGCCTTGAGCGGTTGTGTCCTGTGTCGTGTTCGTCGCGGTGACTTGCTAAGTCTCATAGATCTTGATGGACGTAGTTTCTGGGGATGGCGTGGTTAAAGGGGTGAAAAAGTAGGTGCCCGTCGTTGTGGTGTTTTGTGGGGGGGGAGGGGGGGTGAATCCGGTGCCCACTCGGCTTCCCAAGTGGGCCACTCGGCGATTGCTGGGTCCGCTGCATCCAGGCCCAGCGCTGAAGGTTCCCCACCAATTCCTGTGGTACATGCATGTCTTTCAAGCCTTGAGCAAGGACCTCCCATCCTCGAAGATCCGTGTGCGATCTGCGTTGACGCATCAGGTCATTCACTAAATCTGTCATGTGGGTACCGGGGACCACCTTAATCTGTACCAGTAGTTAACCTTTATCATTTCAAGTCATGTTAGGTACATTGTACCGTTGTACTTTCTCACTGTCGCTTAACCTCGGTCTTTGTAAGATCTGTTGCGTCTCTTCATCGAGGGTGTTTATGGTTTTCACCGTAGGTGGAACAGGGTAGGGCGATTGAAGGTTTTGAAGGAGCCGTGGTTCGACGAGGACCATTTTTTTCGTGTGGTTCATTGTCGGCCGAAGAGTCCACCCAATACTGGTCCCAACACGGAAGCGGCCAACAGTGCTAAGATGGCCCCGAGAAAGCCACCTTTCTGTAACACATTTTTCTTTTGTGTTTGAGAGACTCGCTTTTGGACTAGGGTTCGGAGACCTGTCTTATGCTTGGCCAACTTGGTCTTCTGAGCCGGAGTCAGTGGTACCTTGCCTTTTAACATGTTCTACCCGATCTCGCACAGACAGCGTACAAGGTCAGGGTCCGCGCCGCGTACAATGGTTCGACAAATTCGGGTGGGGCCGTCCTGTACAACTAACATCATGTACAACTAATGCTAGAACCCACAACTCTGCCATTTTTATCTACCTACCTCCTGAATATTGAACAGAGACAAAGTCAACCATGAAGTGGTATTAATTCTTTTATTATTCCCATCATCAAACACACACCCCAGCTCGGTCGACCACTGTGGGTGTGTTTACATTATTTTTGCATGTACACGTGGTGGGTCTCTCCGGGAAAGATTCCGGTCCGTAGTCGAAGGTGATCGGGGGTGGCTTGCTTGAGGTCGAAGAGCATATAACCGTGCTGAGGGGTTGTCGCATGTTTAAAGGCTTCAAACGCAAACGGTGTGCGACCGGGATACATCTGTCTCGCCAGGTGCAGCAATTGAGTGGTATCCCTCGGGTTTTTGAAGACCTCCAGGTAGTGGCCATTTAAGCTGATGTTCCGATGTTCTTTGCTTTTACTGAACAGATTTTGCACAATGTAGATGATGCTGAGCCGTCGATGATGGCTGCCTTTGGTAAAGAGTTGGGTGACCCGCGCATCCGTCTCGGCCATGAGATCATCCAGAACCACCAAGGTGTCCGGTTCCAAATCGGCCAAGTTGGGTAGGCCTTCCACGAACGAGATGTGGGTCATTGCTGAATACGCTGCCTGCCATTCTCCGTAACACCACACGACTCGGGCAATGGATGGGGTGATCATGCTGTCGGCGTGTTAAAGAAGCTGACGAAGTGCGTTTTGCCGGAGCCCGTCGGTCTTGCGATGACGCAAGTAAAGGGATGTTGCCACCGAAGGTCCATGGCTGGAGGTGTATCCGCTGTCGTGGTAACCCGCTCTTGTAAATTTGGTACGAGTGAACTGGGGTGGTTCTGGGTACAACAACAACGTCGCTGGCCGTTGTCGATGGGCGTTGACTGTGAGTGATGAAATCCGTTGGGTTTTGAGACCTAGTGGGTGTACTTGGTGTGGGGCTCGATGTGGACTGTATACTCGATGTGGAGCTCGATGTAGCTTGTACACGTGGTGTGGTGGTGATGACTGGACTGGTTTCGATCAAGGAGTTGACTGGTGTAGAGAAGGTCTGAATTACAAGCGTCTGGTCCGTCATTCATAATTCAGCCGTCGTCCATTAGAGAATATCCGCGTCCATAATGCAACGACCTATTCCATATTCCATATAACAGTATTAGCACCAAATTCAAAAAGACAATCATAGTATACATAAACACAGGCTTGTTTCCTGCAAGAGAGAAGCGGTCAACAGTTTTCAATGAGGCCGGCAAGACATCACGATGTTCCAAAAATATCAAATCCGTATCGCTGATCAGTATTTTCAATCCATAATATTCGTTGTAAAGTCGTCATCTAAAGAGTGATGTATCTCAGTCACGCTTTGATTGTGACTGTTCATATAAGTATCATGAGGATCTTGAAGTACATGGGTTCATACGGCCCCTAGCTCCGGGTTAAGCGGAATGAGACACAAGTTACGAAACGTAACGCCATAGATCTTGCACGCTACGCTCGTATTTTGCTATCAGCATGCGATATGTATCGCCAAATTTGAGAAACTTTGAGTGGAGGCGCTTGGTGGTGTAGCTCTGTTTTATAAGTTTCTGCAACAATGTTTTGTTACGTTGATTAAAATCGTCACATTTAACACAGGATCTAGCAAATGCTACTAGGCGTGATATGTATACGCCATATGCAGGTCCTACTGGAATATTACTGTCCAGAAAGGGATAGTTTACGATGTCGAAATTGTAATCATCTCTTTTGTCATACAGTCGACGAGAGAGAAGGCCCGCTTCATTTTTATAGAGATATAGGTCTAAACACGACGTGCCTGTAGGGTTATCTGTAGTTTCCTTCAAATCCAGTGAAGGTGGATAAAAATCCTTCACTGCGTCATTTATATAGCGATTATCCACAGCTAGAAGATCGTCTATATAGCGTTTGGTGAACGAGAAGGAACGGACTTTGAATGGATCGGTTTTTGAAAGCGCCTGTATATAGTCATATTCATAAGAGAACAGATATAGATCAGCCAATAGGGGTGCACAATTAGTACCCATTGGAATACCTATATGCTGTTGATATATTGTGTTGCCAAATTTCACATAGATATTTTTAATGAGAAATTCAAGCAATTCTATAAACAAAGAAACATCCCATGAATGATATCTCCTGTATGTAGTAGAGCTAAAGAATGCTTTATGGCTTCCGACATTAACATATCTAAGATTAGTTTTCTTGAACACATACTATTAATGAACTTAGACGGTCAATAAGGTCGTGATGAGAGATTGTGGTATAGAGAGTCGAGAAATCCCATGTTGATACATCATACATGTCTATACGGTGTGTGACCTTTAGCATCAAGTTCTTCCGTGAGACATTTTGAGTTTTTCAATATCCACATACATTCAACGCCAGAGTTTTTAGAAATAGTAGCGCAAAAGAAGACTGGTTTGACTGCCACTCACAGCTGGAGTTCTAGGTTGGTTAAGTAGAGTGCTGAGATAGGCGACGTCGTAAAACACACCTCCGTACAACACACTCAGCAGGGTTAGCAATATCACCACAAAGCCCACTTGCGCTTTGCGCGTTTTGGGAGACGCTGTGTTCAGAGGCAGCTGCTGTTTGTCCATAGGACCGTGGTCGAACGTGGAATGAAGGATGACGGTAGTGGTCTGGGTTTATAGTCGTTACGCCTGGTTGGCCGCGACCCAGGAATTGAAGGATCTCGGCCAGCCTTGCCACTTGACGAAATGAAACAGTTTGCCACGTCGACGTTCCGTTTTCAAAATCTGCTCCACCGTGTAGTAGTCTTGCTGTGTTTTTATGACAGGCTGTACTTCCGTCTCGTAAAACGTCCCTAGCAACGGTTCCCCTTGAAGATCTTCCAGTTCATAGATTCGCTGCTGTCGGGGTAGGCGCCGTTTAATCAGGGAGTGCTCATCGCTCCAGTTGAGCAAGTAACTTTTCTCAAATTGACCTTTGACTTTACGGATCCGTACAGGGTCCCCGACCTTGAACACCTCCTTCGGCGTTCGCTGCGATTGCCTGGGGTACAAGACACGCCGGACTTGGGCTTCATTGCGTTGGGTCACGATAATGGGGGCTCTCTCTATACTCCGGTGATAGGCTCGATTGTAACCACTCAAAAGTTTCGGGAGAACATCGATGTACCGCCTTGTATTTTTATCGGTGAAATATTTATACATGCGGCATTTGAATGTCCTGTTGAACCTTTCCACAACGGAATCCTTGGTCTCGTTGTACGTATGGAAGAAAAACACATTCTGGCCTTTCAGAAACTGTTATAACGGTCTGTTGAGGAATTCCGTGCCTTCGTCGGTTTCCAAATACAAGGGTTTGCGCCCGGTCTTGAAGATGTCCTTGAACGCCGCTATAAGATTCGCCCCCGTTTTCGTCCGGATGGGTACCACCCACACATACTTTGACAGGATATCAATGCACGTCAAGATATATCGATTCCCATCGTTGTGTTTGGCAAAGGCGCTCATATCGACCAAATCCGCTTGCTATTGGGCATCTAGTCCTCCCACGATGACCCGGTTCCGTAGAAAATGGCGACGGACAGATCGATGTAAGGTATAGGTGTCTTTTTTTTAACCAATCTCGGACATGGGCACGTTGTATCCCCTAGAGCTTGGCCGCTCGATAGAGAACCGACAATGCACTATTGCCCGCGGGACTGTCGGGACTGTAGTATAAGTTATCCAACACCTTCTCCCAACACTTCATGGTGACAAATAATGATGGACCCTGGCTGTATCGTTTATTTATAACGGATATATCTTGGGCCGAAGTTTCTTTCTGATTTTCTTCTTTGGCTTATGCCAGCATATTACGCATGGTAAATGACCAGTCCAACTCGTTTGATGACCGCTCTTCCTCCGTAAGCACTTGATCCACATCTGTCACGGCATCTTCCAATGCAGACCATAGAACAGGGTGAAGGGTAAAATGCACTGTACCCCCATCTAGCCGAGCCAATTGAGGAAAGAAGGGACCGCGTCGGATGTACACATCGTGACACAAGTGGATGAGGTTGCCGTCCAGTTCACCAGACAACACCCGTTTGAATTTGGTCCAGCCCTCCCGGGACAGACGAATGTTAGCCGGGCACGGTTGTGTAGGGTCAGCATCACAGATGTCTCCCACCTCCCCCATGATATCAACCGTATCTGCATAGACGTGCAGGAAGACCTCGGGGGTCAAGCTGAGAACTATGCTCCGTCATGGTCAGTACGTAAATGGTACCAGATTTGACTCTCTCGTATTTATAGAGAGAAAAAATTTATGACGTGAGATCAACGGATCGGGTGGTCATGTCACTGAGCTGACAGTCTAGCCGGATAATCAATGGCATCGTCGTCTGCCTCCGCTTCATTGCTAGGTTTGGTAATTTGTTCATTGGGTTCTGCCGCCGCTTCACTCAGGGCACGAGCCCAGCCCAACTGAACAGCGGACCGCTCGTCCGGTGAAAACAGCTGGTCCATGATAGGCACCACTTTATCGAAGGCTGTCCACAGATCGGGGTCTAGGGTGAAGCCTCGCGTATGGTCCTGGTAACGGCCCAGGCGTGGCAAGAAGGGTCCACGGTGTACGTAGATTGCATTGCCTATCTGGATGAGGTTTTCGTCGAGCTCAACGCTTAACACCCGTTTAAATTTGGTCCAGTCGTCACGGTGTAGCGTAAACGTATTCGATACGGTCTCAGCGCGCCATCAGCAAACATCTCCACGGTCTTCAACGATGGTGACTTTATCTTCATAGACGTAACCTCAACGCTCAACGCTTAACACCCGTTTAAATTTGGTCCAGTCGTCACGGTGTAGCGTAAACGTATTCGATACGGTCTCAGCGCGCGACCAGCAAACATCTCCACGGTCTTCAACGATGGTGACTTTATCTTCATAGACGTAATCAGGGTCAATAGGGCAAAGACCATTACTAGGCCAACGAGTCGTCGCTGGTTCCGGCGTGAGCGTTCGTGGTCCATAGTCCGGGCATCAAGGATGGCTGTCATAGTCCAGTAGTGGTGAGTGATATCACACATCTCCATCGAGTGCACTCTGTCGAGGACCGCTACTGTGAACTCTTTCAGGATCTGGCGTCGCCCCTCGCTGTCGTCGCCATCTGCAAACATGGACCGAACCAATGCTCGTTACTGAATTAACCACGGTCGCATGAATGAGGGTGTGGGATCCAGAGGGACGTGTTTTATTGACCATGTCATACATGCGCACCTATACGTAGCTCTACGGGTGTAGTCCGTGATACGTACTATTCTGATTGGTTAGTCCAAAAAGAGAGCAACAACAACAAAGATTACAGGTCAATCCTTTTATTAGCCCCTCCATCACGCGGATGTTAAAGGTTAAAAGTTTAAAAGTTTAAAAGTTGAAGCCCATGTCAGCGTTTAAAGGTCATTTCCGGTCACGTGAGAGTAAACATGGAAAAACCTGGATGTAAGATGAGGACCCGGATGTAAAACCACAGTACCCGGATGGAAGACGGAGGAACGACGGGAAAAACCCACTGGGAAACCCGGATGTTTACAAGGTCCCGGGTGTAAAATCCACTGCCCACACACATACACACACACACACACACGCACACAAACGCGCGCACGCGCGGACAATGCGGCTCAGTCGTACACCAGTACATCTCGGTCCTTGAGTTGGAGGTAGATGAACTGAGTGTGCTAAAAATAGATCATCAGCAAGCGTGCTATAATAGGGAAGCGGCTTGGCCGTTTCATCCGACACTCTGTCAACCACCAAGATGTTCACTTGCACAACTTCCCAGAAGCAGTTTACTCGCCTAGATAATTTACGACGCCACGAGGCCTCCACTCACAACGATGCACGGTATACTTGTATAACCTGCGCACGGTCATTCAATCGGGAGGATCACTTACTGCGCCACGAACGCTCATTCCGCGAGAGGACGACGGAACAATGTAACGATTGTGGTCAACTCTTCAAACAACCCAGTCAGCTAAGACAGCACCAACGTTTGATTCATACCCCGTCTCTACGGTTTGGGCGACAACTTCCCACTAAAGGGGCACCCAGGAGGGTCAGACCCAGTGAAGATGAGCCCGGGGAGACAAATGCCACTGGTGATGCGATCACAGAAAGCCCTATACCCTATACCCACAGTTCAGAAGAGCCTAAATATCCAGCCAGTCCCTAGCATTACTGTTGCCAGTCATACGCCTGGCGACATCAAACATTTTCTGGAAGATGCAGTGGATGTTCCTAGCGACTTGTTACAGGACGCCCATCCCGTGAGTGACATCTATCGGCGCCAATGGCCAATGATACGGCACTGTTTTCACCGTGATCGCCCTATTCCAGATATCTACAATTTCCCACTGACCGACCTCGCCCGTCTACGCAGCTACGTGGAAGCCATCTTCAATGACCAAGCTACGGTCTTCAAATCGAATGTCGTTTTCGGGTACATCTTACGACACAAAGAGACGGACCATTTACGGTATTATTATGCCAGTAATAACAGCCATGTGTTTGACCAGCCGTTCACCATCATTAACCGGGCGCCGATAGAGACGATGCTGAAGAAACTGGACACCGTGGATCCCCTGAGATGGGCACAACGTCAACGCCCCAACACACGATGGGTCGTAGAGAGCGTCACCAATGTTACGTTCTTCGTTATCAAGCTGACCGACCACCCCCATCGGCTGAATGCGTCACCCGTGCACTGATGAATAGCATAACATGCCGTATACACTCTCTATGTCTACATGCTGATCGTTGACTTGAGCTCAATGAACACTTGTACCTAATGTGACGGTGCGTTAAATAATAAAACATGGTGTTTGATATTTCAATTTGTTTTGCTGTGAACATACTAAGCATACCCAGGGCGGCCCACCCAGCCTGGGTATGATGTAAAATTGGGGATAATAAACTGTATAAACATTGCTGAACTTGTTGTTATTCACGACAACCGCTATCCGCTATACTTGGATGAAATATATACCCCGATGTGATATAGTGCCCGTGCACACTTCCGAAACTTCCCTTTAACCCGAGCGCGCGCGCGCGTGCGGCCGGATAACGCGCGCGCTGTGGCCGGGCCAGGCCGGGCCGGGGCGGGAAGGGTTGATAAGAGTTTTCCCCTATTTTAGGGGTAAAGTCCGTGTTCCGCTTTTTATATTTACGGGAACAAATCCTCATTTTACATGCACCCACCCGATTGACTTGATAGGCAGACCCCAATAAGCCAGGGACCGATATTAGCCCTTTGGGATAGGGTTGATAGGGGTTTTCCTCTATTATAGGGGTAAAGTCCGTATTCCGCTTTTTATATTTTCGGGACAAATCCTCAATTTACATACACCCACACCCCCACCCTACCTCTCTCATCAGGCCCCGATAAGCCAGGGACCGATATTAGCCCGTTGGGATAGGTTGATAGAAGTTTTCCCCTATTGTCGGGATGAAGTCCTTGTTTCGTTTTAAAATATTTTCGGGACAAATCCTAATTCTACATGTACCCACCCATGACTGGATGGCCCTGGAGGAGCGCTTCACTTTGACACCTCACTCGACCCAATCAGTCCACTAGGGGCCCCTCTCGCCCCTGAAGATTGCCGAACATTCTCACGAAAACCCACGTTTTTGGGACTACTTTCTGTCCGCTGAGGCAGACCGCATCACCGCCAGACCGCATCACCGCGGAGGAATACATTCCCAGGTCACGCCCGATTCACGCAGACCGGAAGTGACGTCATACACTTGCGCAGAACACTCCTGCGCACAGCTCCCCATGACCTCCACAAAGTGACGTCATACATGCGCAAAAACACCTGCGCACACCACTTTCGGTTTCTCGCGCAAGCGCACTGAACCCAATTTGAGTCGAAAAGGGTACTGTATACTATTACTGCGCCAGTTATATAGCGATTATCCACAGCAAGAAGATCTTCTGTATAGCGTTTGGTGAATGAGAAGGAGCGTGCTTTAAAATTGTCTGCATTTGAAAGCGTCAGCATATAGTTGTATTCATAAGAAAACATATTTAAGTCAGCCAAAAAGGTTCACAATTAGTACTCATTGGAATACCTCATACTCATTGGAATATGCTGCTGATATATTGTACTGCCAAATTTCATATAGATATTATTAATGAGAAATTCAAGCAACTCTATAAACGAACAAACATCCCATGAATGCTATCCCTTGTTTGTAGTGGAGCTAAAGAATGCTGTATGGCTTTTTTAATATGGCTACATTAATATATCGGCGATCAGTTTTCTCGAACATCGATACCTTTGAAGAACTAGGATGGTCAATAAGGTCCTGAAGAGGGATTGTAGCATAGTGTCGATAAATCTCATGTGAATACATATCTGTACGGTATTTGTCCTTCCGCATCAAGTTCTTCTATGAGACGTTTTGAGTTTTTCAATATTCATATGCATTCAATGCCAGAGTTCTCATAAATAGTGGCTCAATACCTTTCCCAAAAGGCTTTTATTTTCTGTAGGACCCTCATCCACTGCGTTGAAAGAAACTTGGTGGTGCAGCTTCTAGAACCAGCTATGAATCTGGCTTTTTATGGTGATTTATGCATTTTGGGAGTCCAGTACACATACGGTATATCGTTATGAGTGGTTGGAAGACAAATACCTCTTACCTTGAGAAACGTGTTGTGGTTGTTAAATAAATCTTGCAGTGTAGATGCTGTCTGGGAGTAAGTACACGTATTCGGCGATGATGTGCTTATACGCGATCCCTTAACTCTATCTGGCCTGGGCTTTTTGGGACGTATCCTGGCCTGAGGTTGGGGGGGGGGGCGAAATCCCCTCCCCCCCCTAATTATTTTTCTTACTCCTTCAGCTAGGGGGCTGAAATTTATCACACCATACCGTTGGGTCAAGCTCTACCAGAAAATGCAAAGAAAAATCCAAGATGGCCGCTTCGATGACGTCACCGTGACGTCACTTTCAAAAAACGACATTTTTTGGTCGATTTTTCGAATTTTTTGTTTATGCAATTTCTCCGCACAAACTGCATGATAAATTAGTAAATATTAATGTGATGTGAAATAAAATAGTTTTTGTCCATTTTTCATCTCGGAAAAGCAGAAATTTTGAAGAAATATCTGGTACCCTACGTGGTCGCCATCTTGAATTTTCCCATAATCCTCAGCTCGGGGGGTCATGCAAATAGGATCAAAATGATCCCAGTATGATAAACGATAAAGTCACAGAGTTTCAGTTCTCCACTTCTTGTCGTTCCGGAGATAGTGCAGAAAGTTTGGTAGCCTCCCTCCTCCCACCCCAGGCCAGGTAGGGTAACCAGCACCTGGTAATAGTATATTTACATATGAATATTATATTATTGGGAGCTTTGTATGCTGGGACTAAGACGAATTTACACTGGAGATTTTTTAGAACTTCTTGCGAACTGAGGCTGAGTTTCTCAGTAGTGGGGAAAGGACCGCTTCATTATAATTGTTGCGCCTGCCCCTGAATATGTGGAGCTGACGTCACATCCGATGAGTTCGCAACCGGATCAAAGGCAATTTCTGGGTGAAAGGTCACTTTCAGGTCAAAGGTCACATCCGGGTCACTTGCCTTCAGGTGTCAATCTATGCATGCGCAGTCAGGGAGTAGTAGAAAAGGCCTTTTTATTCGACGTTTTGGGTTAGAGCTGGCCCATCCGTGGTCCGAATGGGTCATGTGTGGTGTCATATTGAAGCATCAGGTGGGAGCATCCGTCTGATCTGGTGTGTCGTGGAAATAGCGTCCATCTGCGCATGTGCAAGTAGAGAATTGTGGGATTGTGGGCATTGGAGTGGACAATTTGTTGTCGAGGTGGGCCAATATTGGGCCTACGGGGTCATGTGGGTATCCGTGTGAAGCGCTTCTCAAGGCCGACAAGTAATTGGTGGGTGCATGTATAATTAAGATTTCCCTTGAAAATATAAATCCGGGATCACGAACTTTACCAATAAAATATGGAAAACCCCTGTCAACTGGCTCTAGATGGGCTGATATCGGTCTCCAGCGGACCGTGGCCTGCCCAGAGGTGCAGGATGGGATAGCGAGTGCATGTAAAATTAGGATTTTTCCCGGAAATAAACGGGGAAAGCGGAGCCGTAGAAATGGGAATTTTCCTGTTGTTGAGATTGTGTACTCTTTCAATTTCGAAAAAGAAAACACCAAAATCAAGGGATTGATTGCCGGCGTCAAGACGCTGGGGTGGACGTTAAGATATGATGTTAAGGCGCTAAAGCGTTCAGTTAGGCGTTAAGGCGTTGACATGGGCGTTAAAGCGCTAAGATAGGGTGTTAAGGCGTTAGGATAAAGCGTTAAGGCGTTAGGATATGGCGTTAAGGCGTTACTGTAAAACTCTCCACAAAGGTCATATGGCAACTATACTGGGTTTTAGCTTTCTCTACTACTAAGGCTGCATCTGGAATTTAAATACGAATTTATATACTCTGCCACTGATGACGTTACATTAGTCCACCCCACTCTGTGCAATAGCAGCGCAGTAGGAGCAAGGGTAGTACATCTCCAATCCAATGTCATTTTCCCAATATTCTCTGTCTGCGCATGCACAGATGGTGGGTATTTCCGCGACACACCCATTCAAGCGGACGCTCCCCCACGAATGCTTAAACATGACACCCCAAATAACCTTTGCGCGCTCTTTGAGAGTTGACAGTTGACGTAATGAAGGATTTGTACTCATCTTCACTGGATTTGAAGAAAACAACCAAGAGTCCGAATGGAGTGTCATACATATACACATATCGTCATGAAAATGAAAAGAGTATGCTCACATATTGACACTAGGCCAAGGGTTAGGATCACTAGTTTGCCATTGTCGACTATCATTTACCGGAGAGCAGCGCATGCTCAAATATGGCGAATACAACAAGAGAGACGATCAGCAGTTGCCATTGTCAACTATAATTTACCGGATAGCAGGGTATGCTCAAATATGGCCACTACAGCAGGAGAGACGATCACCAGTTGCCATTGTCAGCTATCATTTTCCGGATAGCAGGGTATGCTTAAATATGGCCACTAAAACAAGAGAGACGATCACCAGTTGCCGTTGTCAACTATCATTTACCGGATAGCAGGGTATTCTCAAATGTGGCCACTACAACAAGGGAGACGATCACCAGTTGCCATTGTCAGCTATCATTTTCCGGATAGCAGGGTATGCTTAAATATGGCCACTAAAACAAGAGAGACGATCACCAGTTGCCGTTGTCAACTATCATTTACCGGATAGCAGGGTATTCTCAAATGTGGCCACTACAACAAGGGAG